>JASIRB010003330.1:0-51022 GCA_030323885.1 Branchipolynoe longqiensis | reverse complement strand
GCTGTTATTTAGTTCACAATTACCAAGATTGCTACACTAGTTGGTGCACTTATCTTTTGTTTTGCTTGTTGGTGCTGGTGTCGGCACCGTTATCTTGAGTATGAACATGCGGTACATGTAATTGATAGTCTTTCTGTTCTACGTTTCTTATCAGTCACGCGGGTGTGTTGCTATCCCGGCTTGTTTATGTTGCTTTACTGCTGTCCATATCTCGGTGGGGGTTTGCTTACACGGCCGTGGCGGGTCCTATAGTTTCTTTGTTGTGTGTGTGCGCCTTGCGGGTGATTTTCTGTTCGGTGCACGTGGTTTTGGGTTTCGTTGTTTGCGTTTCTCGCGTTGTTTTTAATTGGATATATATATTTGCGATTCCGCTTTAGTCTGTTGTTTCTTTCATTGACTATCTCATAATCTCTGTCGTTTTCTTTGTTTGTTTTGCTTACGACCCCCGTCTGCCATTTTCCTTCATGTGTGACGTATCTCACATGCTGGCCTGTGCTTAGTTGTTTGTGTTTCGTACCTGCATGCCGATCGAACGCTGTCTTTTGTTTGTTTTGTATTTGTTCGATTTGTTGTTCGGTTATTTGTGTTATGTTTGGCTGTAATGATGTTTTAGTTATTGGCAATTTTGATCTTAATTTACGGCTCATCAACAGTTGTGCTGGCGACGCCTCTACTTCTGCTAACGGTGTATTTCTGTAATTTAGCAGAAAGAGGTTGTAATCTTTGTTTTCGTCTCGTGCTTTCTTTATCATGTGTTTTACCGTTTGTACGTGTCGTTCTACCTGGCCGTTACTTTGAGGGTGCATAGGACTCGAGAATTTTGGTGTAAACCCGTACTCTGTGGCAAAGTTCATCTATTCCCTACTTGCGAACTGTGGCCCGTTGTCGGAGACTATCACTGAAGGGATCCCGTGTCTGCCGAAGATCTGTCTTAGTTCTGTTATTACTGATGCGCTTGACGTGTTTTGTAGTTGTACCACCTCTGGGAATTTTGAATAGTAGTCTACTAGTAGCATGTAATCTGTCCCGTCTACATGGAATAAGTCTACTCCTACCTTGTGGAACGGCAGGCACGGTATATCGTGCGATCTCAGTGGTTCTTTGTGTAGCTTGTTTCTATATTGCTGGCATATGGTGCATCTCTCTACCGTGTTTTCTAATTGTATCTGCATCCCCGGCCAGAATACGTGTTCTCTTGCGAGTCTTTTGCTCTTTATTATTCCCTGATGTGTTTTGTGTAGTGTTTCTAACATTTGTTTTTGTAGTTGTTTAGGTATGATGATCCTGTTACCTCTTAGCAACATGCCATTACATATCGTTATCTCATGTCTGTGTGCGTGGTATGGTGTGGTGCATTTCGGTATGCGTTTTTTATCTTCGTCCCATCCATTTTGTACTAGTTTGACTACCTCGCTTAAAACCGTGTCAGTTTTTGTTTCTTCAACAATGTCCGTCATCACTCCCTCGATTACCTCTACGGCCGCGATGCTTATTTGTTTGTCAAATAGTTCGTGTGGCCCTGTGGTACCGCTGTGATCTCTGGAGAGCGCATCTGCAACAAACATTTCAGTTCCTTTTATGTGTACTAACTCTAGGTCATAGTTTTATAGTCTCATTCTCATTCTTTGCATTCTTGCGGACAATTGATGCAGTGGTTTGTTTACAATTGACACTAGTGGTTTGTGGTCTGTTTCCACGCGTACCTTTTTCCCGAAAATGTAATCGTGAAACTTTGTACAACCGAAGCATATTGCGAGTAACTCTTTCTCTATGACCGCATAGCTACTTTGCGTATCATCTAGGGCCTTTGAGGCCATTGCGATGGGGCGCCCTTCCTGGAGCAGTGCAGCTCCTAACCCAGATTTGGACGCATCTACCTGGAGCGTTATGGTTTTTGACACATCGTAAAATCTCAGTACAGGTGCATGCGTTATCATGTATTTTAATTTATTAAATGCTTTTTCTTGCTCTTCTTGCCAGTGCCATGCAGTTTCTTTAGTTGTCACAATTCTGAGTGGTTTTGTCATTTCTGCTAGGTTTGGTAGGAATTTGCCTACGTACGCTTACAAGCCCAGTGTCGGGGGCGTATGGTCATTTATAACGTGTGGGCGCAAGCAGCGTGCGTGAGGAGGTGCTTCAAGGTGAGTGGGGCGATAGTTCGGCAGGCTCAGGGGGTGCGATCCACATGCAGCAATATGGTTGTCGGTAATCAGCGCGGTGGTTGGGCTGTGTGGGTTCGTCCCTTGAGGGCCGAAGGGGTGAGTTGTGGGGGTGGGTGTCGGGCTTCCGGAACCGCCTAGGGGGGTCTAACGTGGGACGTCCAGGGTACTGACCGGGGGGCAGCCGGGTCGGGGATTCCGTCGCCTACGTCCCCTCGGTTGCTTAAAGGAGTGGGTGATGGCGCAGGTATTTCTTCGGTATATTTTTTTCTCTTAACTCTCTAGAATCTGCTTTTGACCGGCTCTACTCGGTCGTATACAGCCCCCCGAGTTTATACCGTTATACGATCGCTGAGCGCATTTTTATTTGCGCCTAGGAAGCGCTGTACAGCTTGCTTACTTGTTGGTGTAGGCATGTCGTTAATGGCTTGTACTCTTTCTTGGTTTGGTTTGATTCCTTGGCCTGATATTACGTGACCCACATATTCTACGCTAGTTTTGCATATGTCTGATTTTTCGGGGTTAAACCTGAGGTTTACCTGTCTGGCACGTTCAAGAACAGCTTGAAGGTTTTCGTTATGCTCGGCTACCGTTTTGCCGTATACCAAGATGTCATCTGTTATGACATTTA
Organism: Branchipolynoe longqiensis; assembly: GCA_030323885.1. Classification (NCBI taxonomy): domain Eukaryota; kingdom Metazoa; phylum Annelida; class Polychaeta; order Phyllodocida; family Polynoidae; genus Branchipolynoe; species Branchipolynoe longqiensis. The sequence goes on along the minus strand of JASIRB010003330.1, from coordinate 48,232 downwards.
CTCCCTTTAGCCCTTTGAGTATTTCATTCATTTTGTAAATGAAGATGTCCCCGGCCGTTTTGATGCCAAACGGCAATCTGGTGTATCTGTACCGTCCCCAAGGCGTGTTGAATGTACATAGTTTTGAGCTGTTGGTGTCTAGTTGTATTTGCCAATACCCACTTTTTGCATCGATCACGGAAAAGTACGTTGCCCCTTCTAGTTTAGAGATTACCTCTTCTACCGTTCTGGTTGGATATGGTCCTCGTCTTATTGCTTTGTTGAGCTTTGTTGGATCTAAACATACTCGAATTTTGTCTCCCTTTTTGACTATCGTAATTGAATTAACCCACGGTGTTGGCTCCGTCTCTTGTACTATGACTCCTAGTGTGATCATTCTGTCTAACTCGCCCCTTACTCTATCTTCTATTGCGTGCGGTATCCGCCTAGGGGGGTCTATTACAGGTTGAAACGTGTTATCTACATGTATTTTAGCGTCTACCTTTATTGTGCCTAGGCCAGTGAATACATCTTTAAATTTGTTTACCATTTGTTGCGCTTGGCACCCATTGTCGTCGTCTCGCTTTTCGACCACGTCGATTCTGGAAAGAATCCGCAGTCGTACGCATGCGTCTTTTCCTAGTATGGCACACCCTTTATCAACCACTTGGAACCGCATCCACTGTCCTCTGATTTCCAGTGATGTTTCGCCTGCTGGTACTATCTTTTGGCCCGAATATGTGACCAACCGACATGTTGCGCTGGTTAACTTTGCTCCTTCGACTTTGTTGAACACGCTCATGGGCAGTATGTTGGCTTCGGAGCCTGTGTCCAGTTTGAAGTTGACTTGTAGTGGTCCTATTGGTATGTCCGCGAACCACATGTCTGCTGACTTGTCCCCTTCCTTGGATACTGCTCCTATGAACAGCTCGTCGTCTTGTTGCACAAACTCGTCGATATCTGTGCTGTCGTGTTCGTCTAGCACTATCTCATGTATGGCCGTTGTTTTGCCACGACATACGCGAGCGAAATGACCGATTTTCTTGCATACTGCGCATGCCTTTCCTCTGGCTGGGCACGCGTCTCTGTCATTTTTGTGCGCGTAACCGCACCACGCGCAGTCTTTGCGTATGTCCATGTTGTTGCCGCCGCGTCCCTGCTCCGGTCTGCCGGCGGCTTGACGGTGCTGTGGTTGTTGCTGGTTCACGTACTGTCTTGCCGTTTGTCGTTTGGTGTCGTACTGCCGTATGAAATCCACTCCATAGGCAATGTCGTTGCTACCGGTCAACTGCTTGGCCTTATGTTCGCTCATCCGACACATGTCTTTGCAGAGCTCCAGTGTCAGTTTCGGTGTTTGGAGTAGTCGATCGCGTAGCGTGTTGCATTTCACGCCACTGACCAACCTGTCGGACATTAGCGAATCTTCCAACTCGCCGTATTGACATTGTCGTACCTTGTGCCTAACTTCCCTGATATAGGCATCCATCGATTCTTGGCCTTGGTTATATGAGTTGAAGTTGTATCTCGTAACCGTAATGTTTGTTTTACCCTCGCAGTACTTCCTGAATGCCTCTCTCAGAGGTGCGATCCTGTCTGTTTCCATTTGGGTGAATGTCATGGCCTGGTGTATTTTTTTAGCTTCGGCTCCCGCCACATGCAAAAAGACACAACATTGCACTTTTTCACTCCGTGTTAGCACTCCAGCTGCCGTTGCGTATATGTTGTACGCGTGGTACCAAGTCCTCCAATTCGACGCTAAATTCCCATCTAGGTTTAGGTGTGCTGGTGGCTTCAAGCCTGACAGTGCCATTGTTCACACAGGTTCGCATCTGACACCATGTGATGTTGATTAAGAACCGACTCTACTCCACGACGTCTAGTTTCATAATGCCTTTATTCGGGTTCCACACAGCTGCTGCCGGCGGCCCGGCTTGGGTTTCGGTTTCGGGTTGTTACATACATCACATACAAGGGAGTACAGAAAGTTTTAGTAAAAGAATTTTTAATTAAATGAGATCCAAAATCGAATGCAAACACCTGCAAAAAAAAAGAGAGAAAAAAAGCATTTTCAAACTTCATAAGTTTGACTTGGGTGTAACAGAACGTGGTGGAGTTATAGTTCACTCTAGAGCTACCAGATGGCGTAGTGAATGTACCTTTAGATGTCAGCACCATAGGTAACAGACTATGGAGAACGCTCTATGCATGTGGCAAATACCGGCCCATTTGGGTCATAGAGAACCGATACAGGTTGGGTAGTCACATTTCACATTAGGAATATTCACAGCTCCAGATATAGGCATGGGCCGTTATATTTGCAGAGAACAATGTATCCCCATTCCACAGACAGCATAAGCTATGATGGCGCCACCTGTTGGAAACGAACTGCAATAAAAGTTAGCGTCGTCTTATACCTAAGCTATGATGGCGCCATCTACTAGAAACCAGCAGTTGCATCAGGTGGAATAGCTAATAATAGACATTTTACAAACTTGTATCACTGTCATGTGACTTGCACCTTAGAATGGCCTGGTTGGCAAAAAAGAGTCTGTTTTGTATAGAAATCAGTGATGCAATACTTCAATTGGATTGATTATTTCCATCATGTTAACACTTGAAAACTTATCAAATGCAATGAGTCTAAGCTTACTGTGGCTCTTCTAACTGTGTGTACCCATCCAATGCTTCCAAAGCATTGGAAATAAATGGGTAAAGAAAATCCATAGTATCCCACCTGTAGTTCAACTCCAAGTGATCTCTGATAATACAGAGACCACATACGGGAAAAACACCAGATCGGGTAAAAACCTGTTTCTGAGAGACTGGCAAAGTGGCAAACCCACTGAATATAGTGGATTGCAGTTTGTTGTGTTTTTGTACCTGGGTGTGCATGTCCAATGCTTCCAAAGCATTGTGAAGAATAAATAAATACATAAAGAAGTTTATACATATATTATATATACAATATCTTATATGTGATGCATAAAGGTTATGCGAGTATAAAGGCACATAAGGGAAGATTCCCTATATTGATCACCTATATGTTGTGTACTACTTTATGGGTGACCCCCCTTTTCACGGTGGGACAGGTGGCGCCACCATACCCCACCGCTACCATCGCTGTGAATACTGTCACTCCCGCAATGGAAGTTGTATATCTTATACATACTATATATATTATATATATATATATATGTGTGTGTATAACACTGTAGTAAAAGTCTAAATACAAACCACAGACCCATATGCATAACCTGGTTTCTAGTAAATCAAGTGTGTACTTGTTTCTTCTACCAACCAGGCAATGCGGATGTGTGGGAATTATATGATGTAAACATAAACAGTCAACGTGTCTATAGCACTTGAACCAGAGGTAACATGACAACATATGCCACCATTTCCTATCGCAAAATTTGATTTCATTATCACTTTCAATTGTTATCTACTCTCTACATGAATTAATCTTTAGCCATTCGTCTTAAAGTTGCATAGTCCCATGGTTTTGAGTTTCTGCCATTTTCTGAGATAAATACATTAGATTGGTTGTTGTAATCTAGGTTACTTTAGTTTGAAATTACTTTTATTTCAAATGTCTAACTTTTGAGATATTTGAAGTGCAAATATGTCAAATTAGTTTTGGCAAGCATGCCAAAACTCTGACACCATAGCCTTCAGCAGTAACGGGTTCTATTAAATTGACTTAGTTTGTCCAACCTACTATGTCATGTAGGGTATATTGAGAGGATAAGTGATAGTGGAAATGCTTACTAGGTGCACCAGTATCTAAGTAAGATATGTAGAATCAAATCTAGATAATTGTTTTGATTTTGAAAATTTGATACTTTCCTCTGACTATGCAGCTTTAACATGTCTTTATTATTTAGTTTAAAGTGTTAAATGAGTTGTTAACACCCTGCACTCACCCATCCTTAAGAGCCGCCTTGTCTTTGGGTAGTTCGGGCACGGGCAACCTTTCACCAACCTCCGATAGCGTTGATACCTTGGTAATGTAGATGTTGCCACTAGAGGGCCAAATGCGGCGCATGCGCACGAGAATGTCATTCAGAAGGTCAAGCATGAACACCTCTCCAAGGTCAAAGTTACGCACTGTCAAGTCAACAAAGTAGCGGGCCTGGTCTGAAATGAATATTTTAGACAGCTATAGCATTTATACTCATTAATCATTTCGTTATTTGGTGTATCAATTTACTTAGAGCATAGAGTAGGGATTGGGCTCAACTGATCTAGAGAGGCACTAGTTACTCAAACAGCTCTGTTTCGAGGAGAGGGCTGCTAATAGATAAAAGATTCACCCCATACTTGCAGTCGGGGTGAAGAACAACCCTATATAAAAGCTGGCGACAATTATCTACATGCTAGCTAAATGAAATGAGCAGATAAATTCTTAATTTAAGAAGCAAGAAATATTCTTCACATATATCTTAATATTTACCCGCTACTCTTGATTAGAAAAATATAATAAAACATGTAGCTTAATGGATGGAAGTGAAATCGATGGCACTCTATGACTATGGTTGGCATCTTGTCTTTTTTGCATTCTCTCTCATGCCAATATAAGTAACCATTTGATACTGGAACTAGGGATTCCACTTCCTGTTCCATACTAAAGCAGTTTTCGCCAGTATTTACAGTATGCTGTCATTCACCCCTACTGCAAGCATGGGGTCAATGACAGGGTTGCTAAAGAACCTTATGAAAAAAGTGTTGAAAGGTTGAGCTATACACATAGACACGTGAATTCTTGATCTAAAAAGCTAAATATACTATTCAAATATTTATCATATTTATCATATCATAGTCTGCTACTTTTGAAGTGCAAAATTTATTAAATCATGTAGATTAATAAACTTAAAGTGGCCCTGTATACCTCGTGGCGACGGGAACCGTATTCCGACAAACACTCTTCATGCACAACTTTGCTTAGTTTTTATGTTTATATAACCAGATATGTGGGGCGGAGAGTGCTGGGGCTGATACTCCTGCTGTTTTGAAAATTGCTGGTTGAGAGTGGAGGGAAGGGAGAGTAAAACTTTGGGATTTCATTATTTAGTTTATTGTACATACAGGAGTGGGTATGCAGGTATTGCAATACCTCAAGGAGTTTGACACCCCTGCCCTGCAGAGTTGTAAACCACTGCCTTGTGGTACAGGTTCTTGACAGAACCGAAGGCTAAGGGAGCAAACCCTAAACAGAAAACCATGTCACTGTGGCAGCATCAAGGGCGGTTGATGTACGGAACTCCCAACATCTCCCGACCAGCCACTGCAGGGACAAATAGTTTTGCGCCTGTCTGGACATGTTCTTGCCGGTGTGAGAGTGAGACCTCTATTTGCTCCCTGAGAAAGTGCCGCTGGTAACTTGCAAAAGCCAGCAGCCTTCAACATTTTTGCAGGCAGCTTTCATGAAATGTACTCGAATGGACAGTCTGCCCTCTATGGAAGAGCTTCTGATCAAAAAGAATCTCCGGTGGACTGGACATCTCATGAGGATGTCATCAGACAGGCCACCAAAGCAGATCCTCTACTCTCAACTGTCTTCTGGTTACAGAAAGAGAGGGCGCCCTCATCTCCGGTTCAAGGGTACAATCAAGAGAAACCTTAAGCTGAGCGACATTAAGACCGACTCATGGACATCACTCACTCAGCAGAGAGCTAAATGGAGAGTGACAGTCAAGTAATGAAAGCAGTCTTTGTCACATCGCAACTGACAGCATGATGATGATGATGTACATACAGGAAGTATATTTGATAGAATATAATAGATTTGTTAATACAAGTTCATTGCATAATGCCAGCTACAAGTATACACTGGTTCGAACCTTGTATTGTGAAAGCTTTTCACATAAACAGTTGGCCCCAAGTAAACAGATAACAATAAGACTGTCCAGAGTGGTTGAGAAGAGTATATATTCCTGGTGGGAATATATTAATTTCCCACATAAAGTTTAAAATTGAACATCTGAGTGGGTCTGGAGGCGATAACGACCAGACACAGTTGGCATACAAGTGTCAAAGCCGATGACTAGTGGCTCGGGTGTAGCCGAATCTGGAACTACACGCAGCATGCAGTAGAACCTAGATAAATGGTATATAATAATAGAGCAAACAGAAGAGAGTTAATGTCCTTGTTTATATTCCCATAATAGATTATAGAGCACATATATATTGCTTGATCTAGAAATAAATAAAACAAGAGTTTCACCAATATTATACATTAAAGGAAATGAATACAAACCAGATAACTGATTAACTGAGATGTTCTGGGTCCGTTGAGATATAAGATTTGTGCTACGTTCAATGGCTGTAATCTGAAAAAGACAGAAATATTAAATTATCTAAATTAATTTCTCCATATTGGTATGGAAGATTCTCTCCAGGTTTACAACATTTAATCATGAATTGTTTCACCTATCATTTCATTTATATTGTTTAGCACAACAATTTAAAGTTATTTCTGATTTCTCCATCACAAACCAGATATACTAATCCAGGTGTAACAAATCTATGAAAATATGCAAGTATCTAGAGAGGTGCTATCCAATAATTACAAAGAGAGTACAGTTTAACTTATTTATGACTAACAACAGTCCCACCCATTTACACACTATCGATAAGATACATGATCTTTAAAGTATTAATTCTAACTCTCAGCCATGACAGTAATAAATAGCTCTACTAAGTACAATTAAACATGAAAGATGTAAATTCACGGCCTTGGAAGGGACATTGACTAAAATGGTGCAACACCTGAGTTTCTAAATCTAATTTATTTGAAATATTCTACTTTATTCACCATTTTCAATTTTCACATCACAAGACAGTTGGCTTCGATCCTTTATTCAGATTCTTTTTTCTTGAAGATTCATACTGCCCATCATAGATAAGTCTGAATAGTCTTGTTTTCACCATTAGACAGTTGGTTGATAGAAAGCCCCAGCAACTGGCCTTTGATGCCGCTGTAAGTTATACACAGCGATAGAAATCCAAATTGGCAGAGGTGATGACATGGGGATTGGCTCCTGTCATTTAATCAACTGACGATGGTGGTAATTTATAATAATTCCTTCTATAATATTTAGTAGTGTGAACATGGCTATTTCTGTACCTTAATAGTGGTTGTGTCGTCGATGGAGCTCGGTGTACCGTACACGAAGGCGGGCTCGGTTGTCCCCTCATGCACCACTCGGAGCCACTCGGGTAGATCCGGCCTCCCGAGGATCGAAACGACGTAACGCAGGCCCTGTTCCGACACTGCATGTGTGATTAAAGATACAATTTGTAGATTTAAAAGTTGCACAAAAGTTAGATACCGTAAAACCTCTCTAACTGACTACCTCCACAGATCGACCACTCCCCTATATCGATCGCTTGATTTGGGTCCCAAACGATCGCCCAGACATTTTGTATCTGATTCCAATAGCCCTCGTCAAAGTAAATAAAATATTTGCAACAATAGTATTATTAGGTACTCCAAAGTCGGCGCATACGGTGTCCGCAGCGCAAAATTTGACTCATTTTAACTGTTTTAAAAAGCCTTGAATCTCCAGTAATTCTGCTTGGTTTGAAATAAAAATTATATCAAATTAAAGCTTGTTCTTTTGCCTCTTAGGGTGTCTGATTTTTAATCATCATTATGAAAGAAATCACAGTCAATGGACACTTGTTGGCGGGTACCGTCAGCAGCTCTGAGCATGCTTGCCGATTTTGTTTTCATCCAGTCTGAGCTACTCCCTTCCCTAATCTTGATGGCTTGGTGAGTACATTGACCTGAGCTAAAAATAACCACCAATAAAAGATAGAGAAGAATCTAGGCTTCATTACCATATCAATCATGAGTGTTTCTGAGTGGGAAATTTGATTGAATTGAAGGAGTGAAAACATTAAGACATTAATCCTCATTGAAAATTGATCAGGATCGTTTTGAAAATTATATCATCAGAAAGCTTAAGTCTTCCTCTACCTAACCAGAACAATATTTGGTTGAGATTTATATCATACGCATCAAGCACGGTCTGAGAAGTGACTGCTGCAAGAATTTGGCTATTGTCAGCTCGCGATGCTTAAGTGAATGTTGTCCTTCTTTCTATCTCTCATCAGTTAGAAAATGATGTCATCATGTAGAGCTTTTAATTCTGGTTATTTTGGTATAAAGAGTGCAGTGATCGGACAATTAGAATGGGAGTTATGCTATTTTTCTTAATTTTATTGTCAGCTCGCGATGCCTAAAATTGAATATTGTCTTTCTTTCTCTGATCAGTTAGAAAATTATGTCATCATGTAGAGCTTTTGATTCTGGTTATTTTGGTATAAAGATTGCTGTGATAGGACAATTAGAATGGGAGTTATGCTATTTTTCTATATTTTACTGAATTTATTATTGGTGGTTGCTGGAAATTAAGGAATTTAGCAAGTTTGACATGAAATTTCAGAAAGAATACTAACAGTGATGGTCTGTAAAAAATTGAGCTTCTTATTTGTACTATAGAGAATGAGATTCTTTAATATTGGACAGATCATATGCAAAATAGCTTCCAGGTGGGACCCTAAAATCCAAGATTTGGCTAATTTGGAAATGTGCACAAATCGGGGCAAAAAAATCAATCTTTAAACACTCATAACTTTGCAGCTATTCAATCGATCTAAATGATTTTTATATCATTGAGATCCAATTTAAAAGATCTGTACAGATATATAAGATGTAATACTGACCTGTTGAAAATAGAAATCACTTTGGAGTACCTAGTATTATGTAGCACTTCTTAGAAGACAAAAGTAACTAAATGACATATTTAGACAAATAATTCTAACTATAATAGACATGTATATTATATATATATATATTTATAGTCCCCAACAGACATACAAACAGAGAAAAGTACCTATTGCAAATCAACCTCAAACAGAAATATGAAATATCACCTCTTTCTCTGTCTGTCTCTCGGTCTCATTCTCTCGCGCGCTCTCCCTTCCTCCATCTCTCTATCTCACTCTCTCTCGCACTATCTCACACACATACACGCGCACACACCCTTGCACACAAGGAGATAACTAAACCTGAAAACATTAATGATTTCTTTTTAAATAACACACTATATACTACTATTTATGTGTGGATCGTTTATTGGGATTGGAAAGTATCAGTCAGGATATTATATGTAATGTTCTGTCAACTAAAATAGCATTCATAATTGAGTTAATGCGGCTTTCACAACTAGATTATTGTCAACATTTTGATTTCTAAGGTCCGAATTCTCTAATTGGATCCACGACTTTCCACATATTCAAGGTCCAGAAAAAGACTGCAGAATATGCGAGAAGAGTGGGGCGATTTGTCCTATAGCCAACGACAGAATTGCAAATCAAGAGTATGCCGAAATAAAATTAAAATAATGGGGGATATTGGAGTGGGAGGGTTATGGTTTTATATCTGAGCAAATCGTATATAACTTACCTGGGATAGTACTGTTGAAGAACATATCATGCTTCAAAGGGAGAAAGAAATTGACTCCAACGACAGCCATTTCTGTCCTACTAGCTGCTTGTATTTTTCCCAGGGACTGAGCAAGACCCACTGTCATACAGAAAACCAGCAATCCTATAAAGATAAGTGAAAGAGAGTCAAGCTTTGCTGTTTATCATCATTATTATTAGTAGTGGTAGTTAAAGTCAGATTTAGACATTTGGAGACCCCTGGGCAGTAGTGGAGGCCCACTATACCCTAGAATGCAACAACAAAAATGGTACAAGACATAAGCCGTGTTCACACGGGGAAAATGTAAAGCGATTTAAACAAGGCGAATCATATGAATCGATTTAGACGCCTGTTCACACGGGCAGTACTTGGGCCGGAAATCGATATCAGCGCATGAGTAAGTCGATACTAACCAGCACCAGTTTCGGTTAGTCGACGTCGCCACGAGAGTGTGGGTTCGACCTAGATATGTATGGACTGAATCGTATTGGTTTGGAAGGGTCAAAACTTCTGCTGGGCAGTGAAACCCTAAAAATAAATGATGAAAAAAATATCTGTGCACAGCTAGTGGTTTCATAGACTAAATTATATAATATGCGCTTTTGATCGACCGGAAAGTCAACAAACTAAGGTCTCGACTGCGCATGCGTGTGAGGTCCTTAATCCGCCTAATTGCGTTCACACGGACAAAATAAATCGGTTCACAGAAATCGATTCACGTACACTACCTCGACAAGTGGTTTACAGAATCCGCATCACAGGAATCGATTCAGCCCTAATCCGACTCAGACGCCCGTTCACATGCGAAATGTAACCCGAACTATACAAGTCGATTTCTACAAATCGATTTACATTGCCCGTGTGAACACGACTTTAGTTACAGTCATCGATAAACTAAATTTATTCAAGTAGAAAGAATCTGAATAAGCAAACAAGCAGTCAGTCATGATCAATCATAACAAGAATATAGCACAGTACAAATATTTACAGACCAGCCACTTTACGAGAATTGACTCTTGCAAAGTCTTTGATCATTTTCTCGAAGTCAATCTGTCTGAGAATGTCATATTCAATGATCATCAATGCTAGATGACTGAGCCTATCATGACTCATTGTAGTACGGAGTTTTCATGAAATATGTGAAGGCCCCCTGGGTGTGGAGGCCCCTAGGCAACTGCAGTACTAGTGTGTGTAGGCCTACTATATACTTGTATGTGGTTTAGGATCAAAATGTGGTCTACGATTAAAGTTATGTGTATATTTATTTAATCCCTTGGTTCGTCAGCTATAGGAAAGGCAATTATCGTTCAATGTGAATATTATTTGGGTGAATATTAAATTAATTTGAATAAAAATAATATCAGTGCCAACGTCTTCAAGCCATTCTAAAACGTATACAAGCATTTTGTTGGAGTGGTTAACATGAAAGGAAATTCCCTTTAACGAGTAGGCCTACCATGCAAAATCGAATGGTAGTGAAGGACCATGTTTTAAATATATTTGTGTGGGTGCCCGTTATACTTATAGAGTAGAACAAATAAAGGTAATATGGTGTTTGAAAATAGAATATTCTTCTATAAGTAATGGCTGAGACATATCCAAGATCATAGCCATAGTTAGATAAACGATTCACCCCGTACTTGCAGTACACGGGTGAACAACAACGTAGTATAAATATGGGCGAAAATAGCTTCAGTATGGAACAGGAAGTAGAATGCCTGGCTCCAGTATCAAATGGGTACTTATATCGGCACAGAGTTGGTGAAATGGGAGAGAATGCAAAAAGACAACATGGCGGCAATAGAACACCGTTGATTTCACATATAAGTTCTATTAAACTATGTTTTATTATATTTTTCCCCGCTACTCAAATGTAGCGGGGAAATATCAAAACATATATAAAGAATAAGTGCTGCTTCTTAAATTGTGAATTTAGGCTCTCATTTCATATCCCCACATTTTCGACAGCTTGTATATATAGGGTTGGTATTCACCCGGGTACCAAGTACACAGGTGAATACCAACCCTATATAAAACCCTGAGAATTGCACACCCTAGTTACTCCCGCAGCCATGTTCCCGTGATATTGCTGCTGAACAACCCATTAGTAAAAGTGTCAGGAAGCTAGGTTATGGAAATAACTACATCAATTTGCAATCTAAACTGCTAAAATAAAATCCCCCCAAACTTAACTTGTCTTGTTTATCATATTCATAGCCTGCTAGTTTTGAGTGACAACTTTACGAAATTATACCGACCCACCCATGGGGAGGCTATAATGACTAACACGTGTACATATATATACATATACATAAACAATATTTACATAAACAATACCCACAGAGGATTTCGTCAAAATTCAGCAACCGGAAACGGAAATAGGGCTCTATATGGGCACCGCCATTTGTAAACTCATGTTGAATAACAGAATAATCAAAATCCAGCAAACGGAAACCGCTCGTCGAGCTTAGCTACGCCCCAGATAGCACACAGCCGTCGGGCCGACGTCGGCTATTGGTCACACCGTTGCCACCGACTTTCCACCGTCGGGCCGATGGTGGTGGTCCGACGTTGATTTTCAATCCCTTTCCTGATTTGAGCCCCCGTCAAACCACCGTCGGGCCGACGGTGGTGGGCCACCGCAGGTTTGCATTAATTTTCCACAATTGGTCCACCGTCGAGCCACCGTCGGGCCGACGGTGGTAGTCCGACGTTGATTTTCAATCCCTTTCCTGATTTGAGCCACCGTCGAGCCACCGTCGGGTCGACGGTGGTGGGCCGCCGCAGGTTTGCATTAATTTTCCACATTTGGTCCACCGTCGAGCCACCGTCGAGCCGACGGTGGTGGGCCATGCTTGCGCAGTTCTTTAAATTTGGATTCCGGCTCGAGTCGCCAGCGGAACACGTGCGATCGTTGAGCAGTGTTCTTTTTCTACCAATAACTCCAGAAATCCCAGGAATTTTAAGGAATTATTTAACAGGTTTGTTTATTAATATGTTTAGATTAGTTTGTAAAAGTTTTGTAATTTATAACAAAGTATTAATGGAATTATTCGTGTTAATACGATTTGAATTATCCGATACGGTTTGCTTACTTCGAATCGCCACCGGAACACGTGCGATCATTGAGCAGCGTTCTTTTTCTACAAATAACTCCAAAAATGAGAGAAATTTTAAGGAATTATTTAACAGGTTTGTTTATTAATATGTGTAGATTATTTTGTAAAAGTTTTGTAATTTATTAGGATGTATTAATGGAATTATTCGTGTTAATACGATTTGAATTACCCTGTACGGAATGTTGACGAAGAACCGCCATCTTGGTTTTTTCCGAGAAAACACTGTCACTATAGTGTCAATACGTACAGACTATATTAAATTTATAAGGTTAGGGTTCTCGATTTCTATTAATTTTGACGACGGAAGGTTGGACAAAACAACGTCAGCCCGATGGCGTTTGTCGCCGTCGGGGCGACGGCGACAGCCGCCGTCGAGATGACGGCAGGAGGTTGGACAAAACAACGTTGGCCCGACGGCGTTTGTCACCGTCGGCGGCAGCCGCCATCGAGTCAACGGCGGGAGGTTGGACAAAACAACGTCGGCCCGACAGCGTTTGTCGCCGTCTGGCCAATGTTGTTTTGTCGCCGTCGGAGGTTTCCGCCGTCGGGGCGACGGCGGCAACCGCCGTCGAGTCGACGGTGGGAGGTTGGACAAAACAACGTCGACCTGACGGCGTTTGTCACCGTCGGGCGATGGCGGCAGCCGCCGTCGAGTCAACAGCGGGAGGTTGGACAACAATGTCGGCCCGACGGCGTTTGTCGCCGGTTTCCGCCGTCGGTGCGACGGCGGCAACCGCCGTCGAGTCGACGGCGGGAGGTTGGACAAAACAACGTCGGCCCGACGGCGTTTGTCACCGTCGGGCGACGGCGGCAGCCGCCGTCGAGTCAACGGCGGGAGGTTGGACAACAATGTCGGCCCGACGGCGTTTGTCGCCGTTGGCTCGTCGGCGGTTTCCGCCGTCGCAACCGCCGTCGAGTCGACGGCGGGAGGTTGGACAAAACAACGTTGGCCCAACGGCGGTTTCCACCGTCGGGCCGACGGCTGTGTGCTATCTGGGGCACCAAACAGGGTGGACGACAGCGATTGGCTTAACGCCTTAACGATTTTATTCAAAATTAAAAGAAATAAAGAACAATTTGGCATAAACATGGATGCACAAATACAATATTAATAGTTTATTCCATGGAAACAACGGCCGTATTTGATTATCACAACCGCGATTTGGGTCACCCGAGTTGCTAGAATTTCAAATCGAACACCGCGAGTGGAGTAAAAAAATACACGCGCAATAATAAAATACTTTATATAGTTATATCGGGGGGTCGGTCCTAAGGCTAAGCATTGCTTATTCATATTAGGTGTATTATTATATTTATAAATTATCATGTACGAAGCACATATTTTATTCTTTCATTTCTTGGTGGATTGCAATGCTTACTATATTCCACAGTTGCTTTATTCCAGAATCATGGTGGATCTTCTAAGCAACTTTTAAAGACTTATTTGCTTTGGCGTAAGAAAATAGTGTCACCTGGATAACACATGTTTCCGGTGACAGAAAAGCGTCTGTTGACCCACCTCTGTCGAGATTGGCAGACGACGCGGGCACCTTTCAATAATTAATCATCGCACAGTGCCTGATACTAACCCAAATTTGATTCGTCTCATTTGCATTAGCTATATTGAAAGATGAACTTACGGCTCATCATTTGTTTGGAGTCACGAGTTCCCAAACAAATACGTAAATTGAATTTTATTCGGATGTTTATTCCGGCATGCTTCACTGCGGCTGCTAAACGAAAACAAACATGGCGGAGTTGTCGTTGATTTTGGTAAACTGTTTAGTATATAAACTAGTTAATTAAAACCATATCAAAGCAAGGTATTCAAAGTTCTGTTTATTTAAATATGAAATTATGTTTTCTGTTTCCATTATATAAATAAATATTATTTGATATTCTCATCTTATATACGAAACAGTCTTGTAAAATGTATTTACCGAATCCACTCCGAGGCAGTTGACGTTTTCGATGTTTTTACTGTGATTCATTCTGGTTGATTACATCGTTGTCTCAGAGGATTTACTTGCGCTGACGGGCACTGTCTGTATTCTCCAGTAGTCGAAGGTAATTTAAAGTGAATTTTCGCCCTGTATAAAAGTTATTTCCAGAGCAACTTTGATCTAAATGTATAGTTCTTTCGGCGCAAACCGGCTACGTTTGGTAGTTCCCTCAATCACTGATCAGCTGCATACATCTAACTAGTCAGTGTCTAGTTAGTAGTATTAGTAGTTGTGCTTGAGTAGACCATCGACATAATTTGGGTCGTTACCTACTGACATTGACACACCCAGTGACACCACGTACATCTGACATTACTATGATCACACTTCACAGCAAGATAATGAAGATTGTACATTGCCTTGTGCCAGATATATACTGTCCCTGACACTGCAAAGTAGTATGATCTTTATTATTTAAGTCTGCGCATATGTTTGTTATGACGTTACAACCATTGGCATTGTCATTGATAATAATTAATATGAATAAGCAATGCTTAGGACCGACCCACCGATATAACTACAGCAAAGTATTTTATGATTTTTTATTACTCCACTCGTGGTGTTCGATTTGAAATTCTATCAACTCGGGTGACCCGAATACGGCCGTCGTTTCCGCGGATCCGCAGTGAGGGACCAGTGTAGTTGTTCCGCGACTTAGAATGTGCTACTCTGCAGCGGCGCATCATTAAGGCGTTAGGCCAATTGCTGTCCTCCATCCTGCTTGCTCCGTACCGAAGTTTGACGAGTGATTTCCGTTTCCGTTTGCTGGATTTGTTATTCATAGGCACGATTTTACAAATGGCGGCGCCCATAGAGGCCTATTTCCGTTTCCGGTTGCTGGATTTTGACGAAATCCTGTGTGGGTATTGTTTATGTATATATTGTTTAAGCATATTTGCTATTTATATGTACACATGTTAGTCTTAAGCCTCCCCGTGGGTGGGTCGGTATAATAATAATAACAATATTCGTTCAACAATCATTGAATCAATGATTGAACGAATATTGTTTTTTTTGTTCAAAGTGTTTTTATTCCTCAATCAATAATGTGTTGTCAGTGATAATGCACTGACAACATATGATCATAATTGAAATTGAAAACCCTATCTTAGAGTCTAAGACTAAGACAAAGTATCTTACATTTTATATAGTTATACTTATAGACTAATAAATACTAATACTAGTAATATATTTCTGGTTATTCCCGTTGCCCCTGAACTGAGTCAGAGGTGAATCTTTTATTCTTTTATCTAGTCATACTCATTGACATTGTGACATTGATCATTCTCATAGACATAGTGCCATCATGATCATGTAGGCTATTTGAAATTGGCATACCGGTTTAATACGCAACTGCTTGGTTAAGTTAATTAGTTCGTACTTCTAACAAAATAACATAGCCTAAGCCTAAGGGAAAATACTAGTATAGACTCCAGCAGTAGTAGTGACGAGTATGACTAATTAGTAGTAGTAGTAATAGTATTGTGTGAAAGTATGTTCTTGTAAGATCAAAATCATTTCATATAATTATATGTAGCACCACTTGCTAAGCCTAAGTGTGAGCACCGGTAAGCCTATCTAAAATTCTAAGTTTGATATGACAAGAGGTATGTGGGATAAAATCATTAATTTGGTTTCGAAAATATAATGTAATTCCTTTTTTACTATGAACTTGCCTTGACTGTTTACGCTAACGATACCTATGTTAAAAATTGAAGAAAACCCCATTTAAGAAACTGAAATAAAAACTCCTTTTATAAAATGAGAAATGTTCAATAATTGATTATATAATATAGAGGGTTTTTTTTCTCGATGCATTTTGTTGGAATAAACAAATTAATATGAAACTTCAGAACAATGTTTTGAATTCTGCGATATATCACTTTATGCCTCACTTCCAACACTTGTCCAACTTGGGTTGTGTGATCATCCATGTTTATTTATTTTTTGGCACCTTTTTTTAGGTTAGCAGCCAGCAGTCACAATGAAGTTGTACGCGTTGTCCGTGTTCTACAAGGACACTCACAAGGCGCAGAAATTAGCAGCCGCTCATGACCTCGTCCAGTTTGGCTATTTCCAACGAGCGAGGTATGTCCATTTTCAATTGCTTCATCTGAGTCAATTTAACCAAGGTATAGCCAGTGGGTAGTCATGTGCGTCATCTCCCCATTCGCCTTACCAACAATATCATACTTTTCCCCACCTTCCCCCACCCACGCGTATATTCCGACATGTGCACAAAAAGAATAATCTGCAAATGTTTTTAATTAAATTCAGTATTTATAATAAAACGAAAAGCTAATTATGTATCCTTATGGGTCTTAAGTAGGCATAGAACGGAAGTAAGCGCACAGTAAATAATTGTTTAGTGATGGTGTTTGATAGTTGGTGAATTGTTGGTGGACAGGCAGGCATGGATAGGGTAATTGAATCACTGAGTTTAGCCTAAGCTTTAGGTAGTTTAATGGGTAGCACACTAACTGGCCCCAGAATGGCAAGACGTGTGCGTTCGAATTCTGCTCTGTCACTATATTTCCCATTTTCATTTGATTGCCGTGACCTGGATCCTGTACACCTCATGCACTGTATGGTTGTCAAACCTCCTCGTGTTTGCACTGACCTCTCAGTGCTCTCCGACAAGGAGCCACACACTGACATAGCTAGGTAGGCGTGGATAGGGTATGTAGCGCCAGAATTGCAAAGAGTGTGGGTTCGAATCCTTCTCTAGGAACAATATTTTCCCTTTTCACCCCTTCCACGATAGGTCCTATATGAAAAAGAGAGGACAAAGTAGCAACCCAGCCAAATTAATTGAAACTACATGAAAATATCTCTGGTAGATGTGTTCCAAGATACTAAGTATCGCAGGATAAATAAATTCATCACACAAAAAGAAGAAGGAAAAAGTAGACTTCCCATAGTATACACACACACTAGCTGTTTCAAGGGGTGAAATCAGTCTTTTGGGGGGGGGGGCCTGGGGGCATGTGATATTGCTTAAAGTTGCCTACAAAAAATTAACCAAAACACACCTAGATTTCATCAACGGCATCCAACTTGGATGGTGTTCTCTGTGGCGGAGTGGTTAGAGTGTCTGACTTTTTTCTAGGTCAGACTCCTAATCTGAGGGTCGGCGGTTCGATTCCGCATGCCCCCAGCTCTGCCAATTTGGATTTCCACCGCTGTGGCCGGTTGCTCTCATACCATGTCTATGTGGTGTGGGAGGTTAAAAATCCCTTGGGTCGGTAAAAGTGTAGGCTCGGGCTTTCTATCGACCAGCAGTGGAATGAGGACGACCGGTCGTCTATGACTGAAATTTCCCCTGCTTAAACAACTAATGGACCAACAAAAATAATAACTTAGATACTGGTGTACTTTTAAGCATGTATTGCTGCATCGAAGGAATGCCAAGTCAATTTAATCGAACTTACAAAGTTACATATGATCTTCAGCATTTCGATATGCATGCCCAAATTAATTTTGCGTGTTTTCAATTCCAGCATCTTCAAAGTTACCCCTTTAAAATAAAAATCACTTCAATGTAAAGTAGATTATAATGAATATATTTCAGTTTTTTTCCCGGGTTTTTAATATGGCAGAAATTCAAGACCATTTGATTGTAACTTTGAATGATCAACAACTGAAACTCCTGAGTGCGATTTAGCAGAAATCTATAATTTACGAAGGCAGAGTCATTATGTGATAGTGGTAGTCTTTAATCAGTAAAGGACAGGGGGGGTCAGTACACAGATCAGATGGTGATTCAGAGATGCTATTAGATCGTCATTAGGTCAAATCTCGATGTTATGAGTTGGTGTTATTGTCCCGGGTCAGAGGTCAGCTGGTGGGCGGGACCCGAACCCTCAACCCTACCGGTGTTAGTCTTCTTCAAAGGTGTGGGTCGGCGGGGGAAATTCGGATCAGTGTTCCGTTGACTGCTGGAGGAACGGTTGTGATGGTTTGAACCGGGGCGGGGGTGATCACGTGACGTTGGCGTGAGTCTGGGTGGGTCGGGTCACGCCGGGTGCCCCTGGAGGCGGTGGTGGAGTTACTCGGGGGGAACCGCTAGGTGGCTGGGGAGGGCAGGATGGGTGTGGCTCTCGGTTAGGTGGCGCCACCAGTGTGTCGTGGTTTCTGGTTCTCCACCCCGTAAATTACACATGTTACGGATAACATGCACAATTTACGACGGCGGAGTCATTATGTGATAGTGGTAGTCTTTAATGTGAAGGACAAAGGGGGGTCGGTACAATATCAGATGGTGCTTCAGAGAGGTTACCAGATCGTCATTAGGTCAAATCTCGATGTTATGAGTTTGTGTTATTGTCCCGGGTCAGAGGTCAGCTGGTGGGCGGGACCCGAACCCTCAACCAATCACTGGAGGGGTCGGGTGCCGACCGGCAGGAGCCCCCTCGGGACATAGTGGTATACTGCTGCCGAGGTCCATGACCCGAGCTGCATAATCTCCGAGATCGTGCTGCCCGCCGCGGCACAGGCTTGGGCTCCGCCCCTTCGTAGGCTGTGCAGCGTGTAGTCCTCGGGCGCCCCCACTCCGATCGCTGCCAGCCCCATGCGGAGGGCGGCCAGCAGGACCGGAGGCCGGAGTGGAGTTCCAGGGGCCACGAGGAAGGCTGGTTCACTGGGGCGTGGCTGGCGATGCGCGAGGTAGTGGTCCCATGCCGCGACCGGGCAGCATGGGGACCCCGGCAGTCTCTGAATGTTGATGTAGTATGCCTGGTCCGCTCTCCACCTTGTCTTTGTGGTTCGGACGAGTACCGTTAGCTCCCTTGGTGTCATGGTGATGTCTGCACGCCTGAGGTAGTGGCGTGGGTCGTAGCTGGAGGTGGTTGCGAGGAGGTTGCCCTGTCGTAGTAGAGTTGCGTACCCCATTAGTAGCGCGGCCAGGAGCACTGCAGCCGCGGCCAGGTATTGGGCCAGTACCCTGACCTGTTGAGGGGCAGGGCCGGTCTGGGGGTGTGGTTCGACAGACGTGCCACGCCCCTCTTCATCAGCGAGACCGGGTAGGTATCAAACGGTGCCGGGGAGCCTCCGAACATGAGGACCCAGGTCCGGGCTCCACTGATGTAATTCATGGTCGCCCCTGGGGACGTGAGTGTCTCTTTTAGGTGGAGTATGTAGGCGAGGATGTCGTACTGCGTCGGTGCCAGCGGGTCGGTGCGGTGCCTGGATGTGAACTGTATGTACCTCCTCACCTGAGCGGCCTTGTTTTTCCATGTCCCGCTCGCCAAGCCGGCGCAGTACACCTGGAGTATTCTTCTGTGTGTTCGGTCCGGGTAGCCTGGGAACAGAGGAGCAATTTTAGTGCGATGTTCCCAGGCTGTCCTACAGTCCATGGGTGAATACATTGTGAAATGAGACCTCAATTTCAGTAATCCCCATGTCACTAGTGAGGCGACCTGCCCTGGCTCTGGCGTTTGCGTCGAAGGCTCGTCTGCTAAGGGCCTCGGCGAGGACTAGGTCCTTGGCTCGTTTGTGGCAGATTCTTATGTCGCACCCATTGGTGGCCGCGAATAGCCAGATCTCTCTCATGCAGGCTGTGAGTGTGACGTCCCTTCCGGTACCCGACTCGAGGACCTGCTGGCTGGCGGAGTTGTCTGTGTTTATGATGATCATGTGATCCTCTGGGTGAGGGGGGGGCCAGGGCCCTCATGGCGACGACAAGGTTTATCGCCTCCAAGTGGGCGATGTTGGTGTGTTTGGTCCTGAGGCTGTCGGGGTATGGCTTCCCGTAGTAGTGGCTGTGGGAGAAGGCACCCCCTGCGACCAGTGAGGAGTCGCATTCGATGGTCCAGGGGGTCTTAGGGTCTGTCTTCAGGAGGACTAGGCCATTTGACCTGGTCGCAAACTCGAGGAACCAGGTTATGTCGGCTCTGAGTTCGTCGGGGACGGGGTGGTGTCCGGTGTTGGGGGTCTGTCGTAGGGAGTCGAATATCCTGGACATGAAGCGCCGGGCCGGCACCACACACTTCGCTATGTGTTGTAGCCTGCCGACCAGGCGCTGGATGTCCCTCCTGGTGGCGGTCTTTTTGTGTGTCCAGGTTTTTCACTCGGCGAGCGTGTCGTCTAGCTTGCTTCGGGGGATGGTGACCCTCATATCGTCCGCGGATATGTGAAAGCCGAGCCACTCGACTGATTTTGCCGGTGGATGGCACTTGGTGGGTGAGAGTTCGAGTCCGAGGGTGCGAGCGAGGTTGAGGATATCCCTGTATGCTGCGTCTGCCTCACTGCGGTTGGGGGCCACGCCCACAAAGTCATCGAGATAACAGTGGACGTGGTGGCCCTTTTTTCTGAGCAGATACACGACGGCTTTTGTGGTCCTCGCACAGGCCATCGAGGAGGTACAGCATCCGAAGGGGGGTGCTATGTCGGTGTAGTGTTCGCCGTCGAGGGTTATGCCCAGGAGTGGTGTAGAGAGAGGGCAGGTGCGGAGCTGGCGGTATGCGCGGGCGAGGTCAGCACACCAGAGGAAGCAGGCCGAGCCGAGGCGGGCCACCTCGTCCGCCGCGTCCATCACGTTAGGGAGGGTGTATGCCCTGGGATTACCCTGGTAGTATCCCCGGAGGATACCGTCATTGACGCTGGCACCGTGTGGCCAGCTGAGGTCCACGATGACGCGCCTGCTGGTGGAGTTCCTCTTGGGCCGCGTCATCATGGGGCTCGTCTGTGACCATGGGTAGAAGGGGTGGCTGGTGAAGGGGCCCAGCATGGCGCCATGACTTCTCTCGGTGGCGACGAATTGTCGTATGGCGTCAAGCTGAACTGGGTCTTGTGTGTGGTTTGTGGTTGAACTCTTGGGTGGGTCTGGTGCCGTGTAGTCGGCAGGCCAGCCATACTCGAGGAACTCCACGAGCTGGGTGTCGTGGTAGTTGGCGAGTAGCTGTCTCCAGGCGTTGATGTTGAGTCCGGAGGGGACCGGTACCCTAGCACTGATGTAGTTGGGCAGGGCGGTGGCTCTGACCTTCTGGTAGATGGCTAGATAGCCGGTATGGTCGCCCCATAGGTGTGCGTGTGGGCGTGGCCATATGTTGTCGAGTATGGGCCTATACTCCACTGGGGTGATGGGGGGGGGGCGTGGCGGTGGCCGAGGGGTGTTGACGTCGGTGGTAGTGTCTGGGTCCTGTGTGTCATCGTCTCCGTCCCCCGGGGGGCCCCTCGTGGGCGGCGTTGCTGGGTACGTGTTGTGTGCTGTGTGTGAAGGCGCCGCAGTGTGGGGGGTGTGCTCCGTCGTGGCTGCCGGTGTGGGCGGCCCCATCCCGTGTTGTTGTTGCGGTGGTGTCATGGCCGACGGCATGGGCGCCGCCATCTTTGGCTCCGTGTTTGTTGTCACTGCTGGTGGCGCCGTCTGGTGTAGCGTGAGCGAAGCGGTCAGCCCGGGGGGCGGCTCCAGGCAGCGGCCATTTTGTTTCGGCCGGGCCGGTGGCGCCACCTGTGGGGTCGTGATGGGAGTCATTATCGTTACGTGTGGTTTTCTCACCGTTGGGGTGGGCGTGGTCCTCGGTGGGGTCACGGGTGTCAGTGTTTACATGTTCGTTTGCATGGGGTTGTATGTCCGTGCTGCGTCTCCTACGTTTCTCCGCACACTCGGCCGCCTGCTCGCTCCACCGTTTTAGTATGCGGCGAGCCTGTGCAGTGACCTCTGCAGGGGACCGACAGCCGGTCACACGTTCACGGTTTGCGGTGCATGTTCCACAGTCCAGATCCCTGCATACCGTGTGGGCTCTGGTGAGGCTGCTGTGTCCTGCCTGGGGCTCCTCGCCAAGCTCCTCGTATGTGTGAGGGTTGCTACGCGGGGAGCCGCCTATCAAAAACCCTGGGTCTGTTGTGCTGGCGCTGCGGTTGTCTGTGTGGCATTCTTTTCCAGGAATCGCTTCTTGTTCATACTTGATTCATACACACTTTCTCCTTATGCATATTTGCTCAGTGGTATTTATTAGAGCACCAGGCGCAGACATGCGCCTTCCTATCGGGCATTTGTCCGTGCGTCGCCGAGAAGCCACAGTCGTTCTCCCAGTTCCATGGGTGGCACGGCTTCCCGTCCGAGTCTCGGTTGAACTCTTGGCGTGTCTCGGTGGGGCCGGTGGAGCCGGCTGCCGTCTGGGCGCCGCTGTAGGCGGGGCGGCTAGTGTTCTTGTACTGGGTCGTGCTGCCCAACCATACTCCTACGGCGAAGACGTCCCGCTGGACGTCTATCACTGCATGTTGGTCGATCCATCCATTTGGCAGGCGCCGATTGTCGATCACGTCTCCCACTGCCAGTCCTTCGCCATCGTGGCGAGCTGGTGTATGTGATCAATAATAGGGTCCGTCCAGGTGTCGGGTATCTCGGGTGCCCTGAGCATCGCGCATAATGCCTCAAAGTACTCAGGCCAGGTCGCCTCACTAAGACCAATCTTTTCCCTCTTATCGCCCCTGATTACATAAAGGTGTGGAAGCCGGGAAGTTTTACCTTTCTTCTTTCCCAGGGCCGCGGCGAGCAGCTCGGAGATGTCTGTCTGAGGTTCGTCCTCCTCCACGTGGTCGCGGGCGCGCCTCACATTGTAGCGTGTGTGGCTTCCTCCTAGCACTGGGGCCGTGTTGTAGATATCCCGGTACTGTTCCTCGTTCGTTACTCCGTTCCTTAGTAATGGCTTATTCCTCCGTGTTTTCCTGTCTGTCACTGGTGCTGTACTGGGTACGGCGAAGTCCCTCACTAGGTGTGTGCGGCGTCCGCGCTGTGTATCCGGTACGAGGACACGTGCGCTGTCACTATCGGTGTCACTGTCACCGTCCTCCGATCTGGTGTCACTGCCGGCTTGTTGTGGTTTCCTCGCCGTCCGTGACCCCCGCTCCAGGGCCTCATTCCTGCCCGTCATCTCCGATCTGATATTCGACATCTGTGCCGCCACTGCTGAGGTGACGGCCGCGTTGACCGCCTGTATCATTATGTCAGTCGTGTTGTCCTGGGTGGATGTTGATGGCGTGGGCTTGCGTGCCGCCATGTTGGTTTCTTTGCTCGGCTGTCGCTCTGTGGATGTGTCGGTCGTTGATTCATGTGGGACCAGCTCTGTCTGCGGTTTCCTCGGCCTGCCACGTTGTTTAGGGGTGTCATGCTTGCGTACTTTCTTCGATGCTTTCTTACCGTTAGGCATTATTGCGGCTTACGTTACGTTAGGAAATTCGGATCAGTGTTCCGTTGACTGCTGGAGGAACGGTTGTGATGGTTTGAACCAGGGAGGGGGTGGTCACGTGGCTTTGGCGTGGGTGGGGGAGGGTCGGGTCACGATGAATGCCCCTGGAGGCGGTGGTGGAGTTACTCGGGGGGAACCGCTAGGTGGCAGGGGAGGGCAGGATGGGTGTGACTCTCGGTTAGGTGGCGCCACCAGTGTGTCGTGGTTTCTGGTTCTCCGCCCCGTAAATTACACATGTTACGGATAACATGCACAATATTAACATGTCCTAATTTGCTTTTAATGTTAATCAATCCTTAATATATGATCATATACGATGATTATATGCAGCGGTGCAGGCCTATATATCAAGGATGTCAGAAACGATCTAGATATACCTTAGAATATCTCTTTTTCAGCAGCAATTCTATATAGTATTTTTTTAGTATGACTACTTAGCAACCGGAACGAAAGTGGACAATGATCATTGAGTAGATATGAAAGGAAAGCTCTTGAATAGTTATCGATACATTTTGAATGTAATTTTGTTATAAATTTGCTTGTGGTGAAAGTGAGTAGCGCAAGGAATCTGATCAGTGAAATGACCTGGTTCAGTGAATAACTTAAAAAAATATTTTTGTTAGTGATTGTTTGTTTATTCTGCTCATAACAGTTAAGTGCATGCACTTGTTTTCGCCGCTGTGCAGTAGTGGTCATACTCTGTATGGATTTATTTCCTTTATCAATCATTTCTGCAAACTTGTTCATGGTGTAAAATCGGGTAGTTTCCAATTTGTTAGGTTTTTTATTATATTTGTGTGTACATAGTTTGTTTAGTATGGTCTCTCCTATTGGTTTGTGATACTTAATAGCTTACTGTTTATTCCTGATTTATTACTTACTACATATTTCTTTATCTATATCTAAGCTATAACTTGCATTAATTGTTTGTGTCACGGTGCCGATCATTTTGTTGCAGTATCAAGGAGTTTATGGACTTCACGAGTAAGATTTTAGTGGAGCGGACAGATAATGCGCAGCGAGCTTCAGTCAAAGAACAAGGTATTGCAGGATCTCAAAAAGTGTCTTAATGCTTTTAATTCACAAGCTAACCATTGTCAAATTCTATAGCTGTTTGTTGAATGACCAAGCTTATTAACTTGATTGGTCCATCTCGGCAGCAAAGACCATATTCACGGCGAATCTAATTTAGGATAAGCGTAAAGTATTTGAAATGAGAAATACTTTTCTGGCCTTAAAAATTGGTTTTCGGATCTGAAAAGTATGCTATGCTGGCTAAATTGTATTGCTAAAAATCTCTGCCGATCCTAATATGTTATACTTTGTTATAGTTTGGAATTGCCATTCCAATGGCATTGTAGAGGAATATTGTATTTCTAGTAAGAATCCCCAAATTAAGTTATTTAACATTTTATACTAAGTAATTATACAATTTAAAAAAGCCAAATGTACAGCCCGTATCTTGTTGGAAACATCAGTTCTCATTCGAGTACTGAAGTTAAACGTAAAGCTGCATAGTCCTATAAAAGCATCACATTTTCAAAACCCAAAGCCTTAACAATACTTGAATTGGTGACCACCTTGAAATGTGGTGTCGTAGATATCTTGATAGATTTAAATGTGTATGGCTGTAATTTAAACTTATGAAAAACTTGTATGACTTGTGTAAGCAACCTGTAGGGTTTCAAATTTTTTATGTGAAACACATTTTATGTTGTGTCCAGAGCTCATGCGAACCCATCAGCAACGATTTTGTTTGTTTTCGCTGGGAACCAAGTCTTGATAGAATACTTTTTTGTGTGTTTTTTTTTGGGGGGGGGTACATTAGTTGTTTAAGCAGGGGAAATTTCAATCGCAGGCAATTGGTCTTCCTCATTCCACTGCTCCTTGCCCTATCCTAATAATGCCAAGGGCCTGGCTAGGAAGCAACAAGTATAAATTTTTATGTCATTGGTTTGACTCGACCAGTATTCGAACCCACGGTCTACCAACATGGGAGACGGACGCTCTAACTCATTCGGCCATCCCGTCTGGTTAGAACCAGAAATTTTGGTTCTGTTGTTTTTCCAGTACGGTAGCGACACATTACCAGAAGTGATCATTACTGTGAAATCCTGTAGGTTGCTAAACTGGTTCAAACTAATTTTGAATAAAATTTGCATGGTGTTTCCCTGGGGGTATATTGTTTGCCTACTTGCTTGCAGAGTACCTGTGCCACGTATATGTACGGGGCGACTCGTTGGCTGGCATCCTCATCTCTGACCAGGAGTATCCGCAACGCGTCGCCTTCACACTACTCAACAAGGTGTGACGTCACCAACGTCATTTCTCACCCCACTCACCCCCAAAAAAAATAAGAGGAAAAAAAGAACACTCCCTCCCCCCTGAGAATTGATCCTCGGGCCTTTGTGAATAACTGCTAAGTAATTTGAATGCTGTGATTATAGTGATTTTACAGCTAAGACTGCTCTTTGGTGATGGGTGATTTGAAAACAAATATTTTATAACTTTAATTAAAGTTGCATAGTCTGATGGTTTTGAGTTTCTGTAATTTTCTAAGATAAATATATTAGGTTGATCGGTATAATTTACCTTACTTTAGCTTGGATTAACTTTATTTTTAAATGGCTAACTTTTGAGATATTTGAAGTGCAACCATGAAAAATTAATTTTGGACTTAACGGTTATGCTGTCCATAGCGGTTAAGTCTAATGACAATTAGTAGTGTGTTACCCGAACCAGTGCCGAGAAACCTTGTACAGGTCTCGTGGTGGCTCAGCTGCCTAGTGACCGGAAAACAAGAATCCACTTCTAGACAGTTGACAATAAAAGGTTAGCAGGGCTCAGATTATAGTGGTGAAATAGACTTTCAACCACCTAATTATACTAAAGGCCCTGTCACACTATGCCGTATTGCGTAAGCATATATGCCAACGTATGTGATTTTGCCCTAACACGCTGGTGTACTCTTTTGAGACAAATTATGGGTATGTTTGGCATAAGTAGTATTCGTTAAAGCCCACTGGTGTATGCTGAGATAAGTTATGGGTAAGTTTGGCATAGGTAGTATTATTGAGCATGTTCAAAATTCTGCCGCATGACAGCATATGTCGGCATGCACTGACACAATACGGCATAGTGTGACAGGGCCTTAAGAAAAGATCCTTCTTTAAATCACAGTGGGTATGACTGTACACACACATGTAAAGACATGGTGAAAGGGATATGGGTCATCCTCTGAAACTGGGCACCACATATTTGGTTTCTGAATTACGATGGTGATAATTATTGTTCTTTTTTTCTAGCAATTCAAACAATTATTGTTGCCTCTTTGTGTTAAGTATGTTAGCAATGCTACATGTATTTAATCTATCCCACAAAATGTTATCAAAAGTATGAATTTGTACTTTTTAAAAACTTTTTTCTTTTAGGACTTAATATTTTTGCTTAACTGTAATCTTGTTTGAATTTGTTGTGTATGTTAAAATGATGTTCTGAATGTGTGTTTGATTTCAATGTTACATGAGTGATATATCGCTCATTAAAGAACATATTGCTCAATTTGTATAATATCAAAAGGTGAAATAGCTTTTTTGTTTCAACTCGGACATATATATGCACAACATGTAAACCTTCAAATGAACATGGATTCTGCTATTATATTATATTTGAATGTTTTTTTCCTATTATTTGTAAGGTTTTCAGTTGTGGCTTCCATGTCACAGTTTGGTGCCCAGTTTCAGAGTGTGACTCATAGTTTGTCGCTTCAACTGGAAGTGTGCCTAGTGGTGTGTAATGAATGTACAGGTGTGTGCCCTAAGTGGATAAATTGCAGGTTGCCATACACAGTGTAGCACTACAAGTGATTCACCTTAGCGAATATAACTCTTTATTTATATTACCATAGTGCATTATTTTACAACTATTTCTACAGTAAAATCTCTAAATAGACCGATCATGGGGCCGAATTTAAATGGTCAATGTAGGGAGGTGGTCAGTTTAGGGAGTTTTTTTAATCATTACAGTGGTATTATATGGGCGGCCATACAATACCATTCTAACGATGATAAAAACAAACCCCTAAATCGACCACCTCCCTAAATGGGCCATTTAAAATCGGTCCCATGGTCGGTCGATTTAGAGAGGTTTTACTGTATACTGTAATTATTGTTTTCGTTATTAATATTGGGAGATAATACACTTTTCTCATTTACAGGTATTAGATGAGTTCACTAAGTTGTACCCGCCTTCTACGTGGTCCAACTCTACAGAGTAAGTATTGTACATCAATTATAACACTAACAGCTGCATAATCCGATGAAAGTATCAACATTTCTAAACCTAAGAATGTTTTTTTTTTGTGATGGGTGTATTTATGCTGCCCATAACGGTGAAGTCTAATGACTTGTTTTCGCCACTAGACAGTAATAGTCTTGTGACTCCCTTTTTTATCAATTTCAGTTGTTGTGTTGCTAACTACTGCATGAATTCTTTCTCTGTTTGTAAGCATTCTCCCACATCCCCCAAACCTCTGAGTTTGTTCGTTCTACAATCGGATAATTGTTTGGTTACCAATAGTTCATTTCTCTGAATGTCTTCACCTTGCTGTGTTAGTGGTCATTAGGTTTTGATTTTGAGTTTAAAGTTTACCTTTTGTATGTATCATACCTAGCATCTATACCCTCTAAAACTTTGCTTGAATTATCAGTGTATTTTCTATTTATTTATTTATCTATCTTTCTTTTTCTTTTTTAATTCATTTTATTTGTTGTTGTCATTAGTCCAGCAGTGCATTTAGCTCTCTTTTGATTAATGTTTTATATGTTTCTATTGTCCCTGTACTTTTTTCATAAACTCCCAGTGTATTCCACTCCCTTGCCTTCATGTACTCGGCACTCCTCTCATATGATCTGTTTTTGGCTCTGTTTATTATCAGTCTGGGGCCATCACTACCTCTTGTTGTCTTTGTTGTTACATCAGTTGGGTGTCTATGTTCCACCTTCAGACATATCTTAAGCACTCTATTTTGTAGTCTTTGTAGTTTATCTAACATATTTTTGTTACCCCCCATATATATTACATCACCATAGTCAAAGTATGGTGGTCTCATACCTTTATAGATTTTAATAGCCATATTTGTAGTTAGGTATTTTCTGGTATTCGCTAATATCCAGATTTTGTGGTTTGCCTTCTTGATAACTTCTTTTATGTTATCATTGTAGTTTAGTTTCCTATCAACATTCATCCTTAGATATCTGTAGTTGGTCTTATAATCAAAAACTTTTCCTCCCAAAATTATAGGCTCCTCATTGCCATAGTTGGCTTTCTCACTGCCAAACACTAGGACCTTCGACTTCTTGTGGTTTATGGAATTCTTGTTGGAGTTACACCAGTTATCTAAAGCTACTAGTTTCTCATTTAGCTTATCTCTGTTCTCTTTTCTGCTATTGCTTGTTGTGTTTATCACAGTGTCATCAGCATATAGTTGGAATTCTCCAGATCATTGATGTAAATGATGAAGAGGAGTGGGCCTAATACTGAACCTTGAGGGACTCCAGGTTACCTGTATACTTTCTGATGTTTTGCCATTTACTTTTGTTCTCTCACTTCTCTCACTGATGTAATTCCTTATCCAGTCTAGTGTTCTTCCTCTTATTCCTACTCTTACTAGCTTTTTTATCAGTAAGTCATGATTCACTATATCGAATGCCTTGGTAAAATCTATGAATGTGGCAGTTGTCTGTTCACCTTCATTCATACCTCTCTGTATGACATTTGTTAGATTGAATATAGTTTTTGTTATGGAGAATCCCTTTCTGAACCCTCCCTGTTTGTCATTTAGTATTTTATCACTATCTAGATGTTTCATGATGTGCTTGTACATTATTTCTCTATCAGGTTGCCTGGCAGAGGTAGGAGTGATATGGGGCGGTAGTTGCCCATGTCCCCTTTGTCTCCACCCTTGTGTATTGGTACCACTGTAGCCTGCTTCCAGGCCGTGGGAAAAATACCCATCTCAAATGAATTATTGATTAAGTCACATATAACATTTTGTATGGCTAGCATAGCATCTTTAATTATTCTGGCTTGTAGGTTCTGTATTCCTGATGACTTTCCTAGATCTATTCTATTGTAATAGCCCACGGTCCTCTGACTCACAGTCACACACGGAAGAACACCAAGATTCAATTCAGTGTACGCTTCACCCTTGGTTTATTGAACCATCTGCTCTCTGCGGCGTCAGTAGTTGTCTGACCCGCCCCCTGACTCGCCAGATCCCACATCGACTCTATAGGTGTGTGTGGGGGGAGTGGGTCAGCCACACGCAGTAGAGGTCAGCCCAGTTGGGGTCTGACCGGTGGCTACCCGTGCCGCCACCTGGCACAGTGCGTAGGTACTGCGCTGGTGTACGGCGTAGTCTCCGCTGCTACCGTGTGGTAGTAGAGCTCATGTTCAGACTACTACACTATTCTATAAAAAGGTCTTAAGACACATTTGTTTAAATCTGCTTTTAACTGGGTGAAATTTATTTTCCTGTATATTTGTTTGTTATGTAAAGCAAAGGGCTTGCTGGATCGGGCACTATATAAATGTTTTATTATTATTATTATTATTCTCTTAACTAGTCTAATCACTTCATGCTCTCTTACTCTTGCTGTCTCTTTACTATTTTCAACTGCATCACCTGTGTATTCCCAGCTTCCTCAGAATTGTTCTGCTAACTTTGCTCCTATCTCTGTGAATTGTTTATTTAGTCTATCTGGTGCTCTGTCATTTGATATGGTGTTCCCTTCTCCATCTGTTAGCACTATTTTGCTTTTCTCCTTTTCCCCCGGTAATTAATCACACGAACGAGGAGCCCATGTTATGGAATTTTATTGAATCAAAGACATGTAAAAAGCAAGTAAGTAATATCGGATCAATACGGTTTTAGGTAAAGTTCGACTCAGGCCCTCAACCCTTCCGGTTTGACTGTTCGTTTGATGGGTTGGGTGGGCGGCTGAGTTGCGGTGGCCTGGTGTTGTTCGTCTGACTGCCCGGTTGGTAGTGCCAGGAGCAGTGAGCTGCTCGTTTATATAGGCCAGGCAGGGTGTGGGTCTCGCCAGGCGAGATCGTGACGTCAGAGTCTCGCGTGGTAGTTCTGGCTGTCTCCGGCAGGGTTTTTAGTTCGTGAAGTCTAGTTCAGATGGCGCCACCGTCGGGGTAGAGGGGGAGAGGGAGTGGGGGTGGCTGTCGGGTAGGGTATGGGTGAGGAGGCGTGGGTAGTGGTGCAGGGGGAGAGGGGGTCATAGGGGAGGAAGGGTAGGGCTCCTCGTGCGCATGTAAATTATCCATGTTGGTAGACCATCATGAACAATGCCATCTCTACGTTTTTCCAGAACTTCTTGGAGTCATTACCCAATTTATTACCTTGTTCTTCAATGTAAGTGGTCTTTGCCTGTCTGACTAGCCTTAGGGCTTTTCTTTTTGCAGTTTTGTAGTTGTTGATGTCATCTATCTTATTTGTGATTCTAGCCTTCTCTCCAGATTTCCTCTTCAATTTGATACTATCTATTATTTCCTCACCTATCCATGGGTCCTGGTTGTCCCTCAACTTGATTGTCTTAATTGGACACATTTTATCCATTAATTCTTGAATCCTACCTCAAACATTTTCTGATTTGGGTCCCTAGAGTCCATTACATTTGTCCAATCTGTTCCCTGCATCTGCCTTTTGAATTCAAAGACATCATAGGCTTTGTAGGACGTACCTAGTTTTACTTCGATCTTGTGCTTCACTGTGATTTATTTTCTAGTTGCATAGATCAATTCATGGTCACTTATCCCCCATGATCTAGTGCCCTTTTTCTTAATATGGACACTGTTTGTCAAAATTAGGTCTAGAGTAGAGCTGGTGTCTGCCAGTCTTGTCTTTTCTTCTGTCAGTTGCTGTAGGCCCATTTGTTTTACTAATGATTTCATTTGTTCTTGATTCTTATTTGTTTTACTATTGTCTATGTAGTAGTCTGTACTGACATCTCAGGCAAGTAACCACATAGACAGATAGGCGTGGGTAGTATGGTGATATCAGGGAGCCTAGGTGGTGTAATGGTTAGCATACTGGCCCGGAATGCAAAGAGATGTGGGTTCGAGTCCTGCTCTAGGCGCAATATTTCCCTTTTTCATCACCCCCGCAACATCTATATTCAAATCTCCCAGGATAAAAACATCTATATTCTTGTTTCTTGTGATATTTTCAATTGCCTCTTCTAGGTGGTCTATAAATATATTTACAATTACCCCTTGGTGGCCTATATACTGAGGCTACCACTATGTTGATTTGCTTGCTGGTTTCAATTAGTACCCACATAATTTCTATGTCATTGGTTGATGTGTTCATACTTTATGTGTAGCTTAATTAAGTCAATTTTGCTGGTAAGACTTTGACAGTTTAAGTGTGCTATTTGCAACCCCCTGCCTAATCTGTTTTCGATACTTGCTAACATACTCATTGTTATATTTTCTTTCTTTATTTGTTTTATTCTTTTGTTCTTTATGTATTTTTGTTGTTGTTGTTTCTTTCACTTAGTTTGTTATTTGTTTAGTGCTCAGGCTAGGTTAGTGTTGTTTATTACCAATCACCTGAATGGAGACTTTTACCATATGGCACTTCAGTCGCTGTGCTGTTTGTAAGTCACAAGAGTGTGGTGTGTCAGATGTACAGTCCCTAGGATTTCACACCCCCCATCTGCCTATGGAGAGAAACAGGTGGGGTGGTTCTATGATGAGGGTCACCTTGGACATCCTCACAGTGTTAATTTGGTATAATTATGTTATGCCTCATCATCCTGCTGTCGGTCGCGATGGGACAAAGACTGCTTTCATTACTTGACTGCCGCTCTCCATTTAGCTCTCTGCTGTGAGAGTTGCACATTTCATGAAAGCTGCCTGCAAAAGTGTTGAAGTGCGGCTGGCTTTTGCAGGTTACCAGCGGCACTCTCTCGGGGAGCAAATATGGGTTTCACACCGGCAAGAACATGTACAGGCGCAAAACTATTTGTCCCTGTAGTGGCTGGTAGGGAGATGTTGGGAGTTCCATACATCAACCGCCCTTAATGCTGCCACAGTGACATGGTTTTCTGTTTAGGATTTGCTCCCTTAGCCTTCGGTTCTGTCAAGAACCTGTACCACAAGGCAGTGGTTTACAACTCTGCAGGGCAGGGGCGTTAATCTCCCTGAGGTATTGCTATACCTGCAATACCCGCATATCCGGGTGTGTTATGCACACACCCAGATACATACGTTATTCAGTGTTGAGTTATTTCTTCTGTTGTAGTCATCCTATTCTGATTTATATGTGTGAGTTTGTATATTCATTATATCTTTTAGGTCATAGCTTTGTGTTTCTACTTTTAGATGTACGTTATTTGGTTCTTTTAAAAGTAATATATTTTTCATGGTGGTTTGGGGTACCTTAATGTACCACTGAATGTTTGTTATCTAGCAACTTTCTTTAAAATGTATTTTTGTTTGTTTTTGTTTCCCCCTGCCCCCCTGTTATTCTCTTATTAGTTGAATCAAGTTTGCATTAAACACCAGGCATTACTTGTAAGAGTCTCTAATCTTTTTTATAATGCCTCCCATTCTATTCTTTTATCGAGTTAGTTCTACTTTTCCTTCCCTAGCCTGCTCGAGGTACCTGCCTGAGCCCCAGAATGGACATTTAGTACACTCTCTGAACACATCACCCTTATAGCTCATCAGATTGTCCTTTAAGTTTGGGTTCTGCTCAAGTTTGGCCTTTATTATATCCTCAAGGACTGCTTCATTCTGGCGATTCCATTCATCTGATCTCCAGATCTTCTTGGAGATTGCTTTGATGGTGATGGGGTTTTCAGTGTGCTCGATCAGTGATTATGTTTCATAGTCTTCATGGAAGCCCGCCATTACAGAGCAATAGTATTGCTCCACACTGGAGAATGTCTTAGTGGCTGCTTTTTTCTTGATCATGCATTTGAAGAAATTACTTAGTGGGGCATTGTGGCCTTGGAATGAGGTTCCCCACTCAACATCTCTAGTCACAGCCTTTTCTGGGTTTATTTTTTTTAATTGAATGTTGCGGAACAGCTCAGGCCTGTAGAACCTGCCATTAACCGTATTTTTTTCCACACATCTTGACCACTTTAACTCCAGGATGGTTTTTTGCAAGCACATACTCCGTGAATGATGATATTCTTGCTGCGTTCATTTTTATCATCATCCTCTTCTTTTTGTTCTCTTTTGATGTTTGAGGCAACTACTTTGTCAAGCCTTGCTTTGAGGTCATTGTTTTCCTCTCTGCACTCGGTTAGTGCAATTTTGCATTCATTTCGGGCTGTCCTTAGCCCCTCCATCATCTCGGCATCGCTCCTTGCTCCGTCTTCCAGCTTTGTCATTTTCTTTTTAGTTTCCACCTGTATGTTTTCTATTTCTCCCTGCTTCTCCCTTTCATTTCTCATTGTATCCCTGATGAACTTGGCAAACTTATCTGTGGTCTTAGGCATCTTGCTGGGGTTGCATTTTTGTTTTTGGATGCCATATCTCCTGTTTTTCTGTTGTATAGTATCAGTTCTTCCTGAGTTTTGACACTGCTAATCCCTAGATTGTCACACAGACAATTACAAGCAGTGTTATTTCTGATACTATGTCTCCTACTACTCCTCCTTGTTAGGCTTGTATCTGTTTTCCCACCTTTATTTGCAGATTCCATGCATTCAGTATCCGTTTACTATCTGTCAGTGTACCACACCAGACACCATTCAGATGATTTTTGACTGTTCAAAATGTCTTGTTTTGTAGTTTTAGCTCCAGTCGGTTGACATACACATTAGATGCACGCAGTGCTTACCATCAGCATTCACCCCTATTGTGGATGTGGGTAAATGTTTCATCCAGCTAGCTAGCTACCTGTCTTTTGCCTGTCTTTCTACTTGGCATACCAGTTTTGCCTGAGCATGTGAGTGATAATAGAGAAGTGCTTAGTTTGTTGGGTCCAAATTATGTGTTATGCCTTGCGGCTATCAGTACTTGTGATTCCATAGTAATGTTATAGCAATTAGTCAACAGGTATACATACAGAAATCAGCAGTAGTAGAGAGAAAGCTGCTTAAATCACACTTTGTTTAGCCTACTTGTCACATGTCGTGTCGCTGTTTCCGCCGATGCTACACATTAGAAGTGCGCCGTCTTTACTTCTATCTATATCTGCTGTTATTCCTCCTTGTATCTATTTGTCCCTATAGCTAGATTTGATCCTAAATATCTGTTTGTTTGTTGTTTGTTTGTTGTTGTTTTACGTCCTAGCAATATCTAAGGTCATATCAGGACGGGTACCGACTTGTGACAGTGCGCACTCATGGCGACTTTATAGTGCTGTCCCACTGGGAAACCAGGCCGCCGGCACCATGACCTGATATCCCACTCAGTCACATTATCCTGACACTGAGCACACCAGTCCTTGCCCTATCCTAATAATGCCGAGCGCCTGGCTAGGAAGCGACAAGTATCAATTTTAAAGTCATTGGTTTGACTCGACCGGGACTCGAACCCGCGACCCCACGATCTACCAGCACGGGAGACGGACGCTCCAACCCACTCGGCCACCCCGTCTAACTTGGATACTGGTGCACCAAACTCGTGAACTGGTGCACCCATTGGACACTGCTACAGAGAACCGTTAATTTAATACCATTATTTAATAGAAACTGTCACTACTGAAACTGTCACTACTGAAGCCTATGATGTCAAGTATTTTGATGTGCACACCAAAATTAACTTTGCATGTTCCCTAATAATCTACTTCAAAGTAATTTGAAGTAGGTTTTAATAATTGACCTAAAATGTATTTATCTTTTTAAAAAGAATATTCAAACTTAAAACTTTGATTAAACAACCTTTAACCTCAGACGGGATGGCCAAATGAGTTAGAGCGTCCGTCTCCCGTGTTGGTAGATCGTGGGTTCGAATCCTGGTCAAGTCAAACCAATGACTTAAAAATTGATGCTTGTCGCTTCCTAGCCAGATGCTCGGCATTATTAGGATAGGGCAAGGAGCAGTGGAATGAGGAAGACCAGTTGTCTGCGACTGAAATTTCCCATGCTTAATCAACTAATGTACCAAATAAAAAAAAAAAAAAAACTTGCTGTAAATATCCATGACTGCAAAAGTGTCGAATGGTACCACAACCATGCGGATGATGACCAGATCATTACAATCTTGAAAGCTATATGTTTTAATTGAAGACGTGTCAATTTTTCATTTAGGGAAATCCTGTTCCATTAAAACAAAAGATTTAATACATTTTTAACTGGCGGGGTGAGACTAGGTTTAAAGCTTCAACATTTTGGCCGTCCTAATATGACCTTAGGTGTTACCAAGACGCAACATTCAACATTTTGAAACATAGGCACTTACAATCCTAATCCTACCTATCTAACTTGGATACTGGTGCTGACTGGGCGCGGTGGCCGAATCGGTAGAGCACAGGCATCGCATGCGGAAGATCGGGAGTTCACGAGTTTGGTTCCCGGTCGAGTCAAACCAATGAGTTAAAAATTGATACTTGTCGCTTCCTAGCCTGGTGCTCTTCATTATTAGGATACGGCAAGGGCTGGTTAGCTCGGTATCAGGATGTGATATCGGGTCATGGTGCCGGCGGCCTGATTTCCCAGTGGGGCAGCACTATAAAATCGCCATGAGTGCATACTGTTACGCACTCATGGCGACCTTAGATGTTGCTAGGATGTAAAACAACAACAAACAAACAAAACAAAGATACTGATGCACCCATTAAGCATCCATTGCTGCATAGAAGTGTTATTAGGTCAATTTAATATACCATATCACTGCTGAAGGATATGATGTGTATTTCAGTGTGCAAACAAAACGTATTCATTTCGGATGTTTTCGATTGATTTGATCAGTGGTGGTTTAACGCAGTGTCGGCAGCAAAGGCCATATTCACAGCGTTCAGATTTTCACTTCAAATATCTCCAAAGTTAACCCTTTAAACTGCGGTTTCCTTTAAATTGAAATAAAATGGATCATTTGCATGATAATCTTCATAATATATTTATCTATTTAAAACAGAACAAATTAAAAAGCAGAAAACTCAAAACCATAGGACTATGCAAAGTAGTTCAAGAATTAGACACCAGGGGGGTAGCATTTTCTTGTCCTGACCTTTTTTCTTTCTTTATTAGTTGTTTAAGCAGGGGAAATTTCAGTCATAGACGACTGGTCTTCCTCATTCCACTGCTGGTCGATAGAAAGCCCGAGCCTACACTTTTACCGACCCAAGGGATTATTAACCTCCCACACAACATAGACATGGTATGAGAGCAACCGGCCTTTGATGACGCTGTAAGTTATACAAAGGCGGTGGAAATCCAAAGTGGCAGAGCTGGGGGCACGGGGAATCGAACCGCCAACCCTCAGATTAGGAGTCTGACCTAGAAAAAAGTCAGACACTCTAACCACTCCGCCACAGAGAACGCCACATTAAGGGTAGTCCTAGTAGTACACTTAAATGAGTCATGTATGTGGTAGCGCTTTGTCACTCAGCTGAAAAGTGGCGTGGTTTGGTAACGACCTGGCAGTTGACAACCTGCCAATGTAGATACTAAGCATGTGGTAAAACCTTCTTGGCTCGGTGGTTTAGCGTGTTGCTACAAACATCCATTGTTAGGGACTACATGGGGTGGCTGAATGAGTTGAGCGTCCGTCTCCCGTTTTGGTAGATTGTGATTCGAACCTGTGGGTTCAAATCCTGGTCGAGTCAAACCAATGACTTAAAAATGTATACTTGTCGCTTCCTAGCCAGTCGCTCGACATTATTAGGATTGGGCAAGGACTGATTGGCTCAGAGTCAAGATAATGTGACTGAGTGGGATATCAGGTCATGGTGCCAGTGGTCTGGTCTCCCATTGGGGCAGCACTATAAAGCCACCATGAGTGCGCACTGTCACAAGTCGATAGCAGTCCTGATATGACATTAGATGTTGCCAGGAGGTAACACTTGACCAACCAACCACTGTAAGGAGGAACATATGACCCTATTGCGTATTGATCAATGGGAGCATGAGCTGGAATTATTGTCTCTAATAAGTTTAGCTAAATGGTACAAGTATCGATTTGTGTGTTGGGATCGGTTTCTAAACTATTAGTGTGGTCGATTTACCATGTTCATTTCGTCTTCCTTTTATTCTTTCTCTTTTTTTTGTTTTGTTTCCTGGTTGTGAGTTGTAGTGATTAGCTGAACACTCAGTGATCTATGTTGGTGTGAACTGCCCGCATCTACCTTATATTTATCTGTTGTTTTTAGTTTGCCGCTGCCACAGTGTGAAGAGTTTCTTAAGAAATATCAGGTGGGTTTCTGGAATTTGATTACCATAGTGTTTAGTCGTGTGCCTAAGTCTGGTCGTTATCGTAATGTACACTGATTTATATATATATATATATATATATATATATATATATATATATATATATATATATATAGCCCCCCCCTCTCGCCCTTATCACACGTAATAAGTTTGGGAATGGCCAATGGATCTTCCTCCAAGGTTATGTCTTGCAAGAAGAGAAGTGGGGAGGAAAGTTTGGGTAGAGCATGTTGGCGATATGAATATTTTTACTTTAGTACAAAGTCACACAATTATATTTGTAATGCATTTTGTGGGATCGATTTGATGTACGAAGTAATTCACTACACTCGGATGAAAGACAGAAACAGATATAGGTTTAAATAGAAATTTAATAGAAAACAAATCACAACCTGTGGAGGTCTATCAAACGTGAGTCAGTAGGCGACTAGGGCCAAGTATCATGCGCTGACTGGAATGCGCAACCAGTAATGGAGTCCTAGTTACAGGTGGGAAGGAGACACGGTTCAGAAGATCAGCGCTCAGACCCCCCCCCCCCGCACCTCCCCCCGGTGGGAGGGTGGGGAAAACGATGTGCAGGGTAGCAGTGGCGAGAGCAGGGTGAGGGGAGGCAGGCAGGCAGATCCCAAGAAAGGTAAAAATAGACCAACCTCGTGAGCAAATTACCCATGTTAGCCTCGGGCCAACATGCACATTGCTAATATTCTTAGTCCACATAGGCAACAATAACTATTTGACTTGCTCCCCGCTACCCACCCCCCATCCCTACCCAATTAAAAAAAAAATGGTTAACAGTGTAACGTAGAAACCAAATGTCTCTTTTTGTTTCTGTTATTTGTAACCAAGATCCATACTAGGACAGCTATCATTGAGTATCACCATGGAATCTCATTAGATCAAAAAAGAATCAGGCCTGAGTATCCGTGGATTCTAGGTTATCAAAAATAATAATGTTATCCGTAAAGATTTCTTGTTCTCTTTTCTTTGCCTGTAAATGGAGATATATTTGCTGTAGATCATTTTTAACTTAGGTTAAATTTTAAAGAGTGTGCTTGGTTTCACAGACACAATTTAATTTTGGTGTACAGTAGAACCTCTCTAACCGACCACCTCCAGAGATCGACCACTCCCCTATATCGATCGCTTTATTTGGGACCCAAACGATTGCCCATACAATACCATTGTAATGATGAAAAAAACTCCCTGATCTGACCACCTCCCTAAATGGAGCATTTAAAGTCAATGGTTGGCCAATTTAAAGAGGTTTTACGATATGAAATTTTTTCTTTGTAGATGTTCAGAAAAGGTATTGAGTTTTATGGTTATTTTAGTGTATGTGTGTCCTGTGTAAACCCTCTTAATATTGCTGTGGTATTTTTTTGTGATAAATAAAATAGACTGACAAATTTGAGCGCATTTCTTTGCAGAACCCTAAAGAAGCTGACGCCATGACGAAACTACAATTCGATCTTGATGAAACGAAGATTATTCTGGTAGGCATGGTTGTCGAAGATAGTTCCACTACCTCTTCAACTTGTAAATTTATTTATAGATCATATTCCTTCATGGATGAAAGATCTACTGGGCGCGGTGACTGAATAGGTAGAGCGCAGCCCTCACTTTCGGAAGGTCTGGAGTTTCGTTTCCCGGTCGAGTCAAACCAATGACTTATAAATTGATACTTGTCGCTTCCTAGCCTGGCACTCGGCATTAATAGGATAGGGAAACGACTGGTTAGCTCGGTGTCACGATAATGTGATGGAGTGGGCTATCGGGTCATAGTGCTGGTGCCCTGATTTCCCAGTGTTGTAGGTATAAAGTCACCTTGAGTGTACACTGTCACAAGTCTGTACCCATCCTGATATGACCTTAGATGTTACGAGGATGTAAAACTCCAGCAACCAACCAAACAATGACCGGAGATTTTGCTGGATGTAAAACTCCAACAACCAATAACCAACT
This sequence comes from Branchipolynoe longqiensis, assembly GCA_030323885.1. Classification (NCBI taxonomy): domain Eukaryota; kingdom Metazoa; phylum Annelida; class Polychaeta; order Phyllodocida; family Polynoidae; genus Branchipolynoe; species Branchipolynoe longqiensis. The sequence continues at coordinate 8,086 of JASIRB010003330.1, read as the reverse complement.
GAAAGATCTCAACGACTTTATTATATTTATCGAGTAGCGTTAAACAAAATACCAAGAAATCGGGATATATGACAACAATTGGAAAGTTCGAATCCCGTTCTTATATGACCTTAGATGTTGTTAGAACATAAAACCAAAACAAGTTAGGTAAGGGTGATAATATAGGCACAAGAAAGATAGCTGAAACCTGACTTCCGGTATTTTTCCACGATTCCCTGACAGTTCTAATCCTATTGGGGGAGGGGGGGGGGGATGTGACAGTTTCATGGAAATTCGCTGTTGGTGTAATAATCTTGGCTTGTTTTCCGCGTTTTTTTGCCGGAGATCACTTTCATCCCTGTTCCTTACAGTTAAAGCTGCATAGTTCGATGAAATATCAAATTTTCAAAACCAAACCAATTATCTAGATTTGATTTTACATATCTAATTTAGATACTGATGTACTTATTAACCATCTGTTTCTGCGTAGAAGGCAATACTGAGTCAATTTAACAGAACCTGTTACTGCAGAAGTCTATGGTGTCAGAATTTTGCCAAGCTTGCCAAAAGTAATTTTCCATGTTTGCAGTCAAAATATCTCAAAAGTTTACCATTTAAAATAAAAGTAACTTTGAACTAATGTAATGTAGATACCAGCGATCGATCTAATATACTTATCTTAGAAAAAATACAGAAATTCAAAACCATTGGACTATTCAACTTTAACCAAAGAACTAAAACAAAATCCAAACCATAAATAGACGTAATGTAGGTAATGTTGAATAATAATTTATGTTTCAAAATAGCATTGCAGTGGTAACTAATTTTCAGGAATTCAAATATATCATGTTCCTTAAAAGTTACAGTGAACAAGAAAAAAAGAAAGAAAAGTCCAAACCGGAAATATACGAAAACTTTCATATTGACCAGCTCACCTTGTAGGTAATGTTTAAACAATTTTTGTTTCAAAATAAAATTATGGTGATAACGAATTTTCGGGAACTCAATGTCTCACTTTGGGTGATTTATAAATTTTGAGCACTACGGCCAAATTATATGGTGATCGTCTTTTTGAAATAAAAATCAGGGTCTGTTTGTATTTTTACTTTTTATGTAGATGTAATACATAACCAGATGCGATAGCCGATTTGAGTTGAGCATCCGCCTCCCGTTCTGGTAGGTCGTGGGGTTCGAATCCTGGCCGAGTCAAATCAATGACTTATAGATTGATACAACGGTTGAATTGCTGCTAGCCCGAAGTATTTTTTAACAGTTTAAACCAAAATTAATCAGGGGCGGGCGATTTTGTATGCACGGGCGGGGACGGTCACCATTTTAATTTATTTTTGGGGCCTAATTTATAATTTTGTCGTCACTTGCCTGGCATATATAACACCTCAGGATGCGATGTTTAAAATACACAATGCTTATTTCTCCTTGTTTTCTAATATGACGCGCCATTCCATGAATGACACCAGCATAATACAATTGACGCCGTCTTGCAACGCGGGGAGAAGCTGGATGACCTTGTAGATAAGTCGGAATGTCTAAGTATGCAGTCCAAGACCTTCTATAAGACGGTGAGTGGCTGGGGCTGCCAGCAGCTCTGTTTCACCACTAACTAACCAACTAATCCCCTACCAACCTCTCCACTTTGTAGCACGGCACCATAGATGCTGTGCTGGAGAGGGGCGAGCGGATCGATGACCTCGTCGGCAAGTCCGAGGACCTTAGCAATTCGTCCAAAGCCTTTTACAAGACAGTAAGTCGGGCAAAGCCGCTCGCCTACCAGTAGTGTTTGTCGTCAGTTTATCACAGTGTTTATTTGTTGTCTCTATTTTTCTGTTTTTAAGCGGATTTCCGTGGTTTTTTTCCCGCCTAGGGACATTTTTGATATAGGTGTAAACGGAAATTTGCCGTCGGGATATTAATTTCGGCTTGATTTCCGTTTTTTTGTGTTTGTGCCTGAAATCACTATCATCCCTGGTACACGTGGTCGCTTTAGTGAGCTGCGCCTTCGTCATTGGAAGGATTTTGATATTTTGTCTGTGTCTGTCTGTATGGGTTGTTTTCTGAAACTGGGTACCACATATTTGGTGTCCCCCGTCCTGATATCACCTTAGATGTTGCTAGGATCTAAAACTCGAACAACCAACCATATTTACGATGGACATAATTAATTTTTTCTTTTTTTAATATCAAGTCAGGTAATTATTATTGCCTGTGTGGGTTAAGTATGTTAGCAATACTATATATCTATTTAATCTATCCCACAAAAATGTTTCAAAAGTGTGTTTGAATGATTTTGTGATAAAATGAAAATGTGAAAATTTACATCAAAGTTGACAACGACAAATTTAAACTTTTTTCTTGTAAGACATAATTTTGTTTGCTTAACTGTAATTAATCAAAAATCTTGTTTGAGTGTGTTCTGTTTGTTAAGATGTTTCCAATGTGTGTTTAATTTCCATGTTACACAGGACATTTTAACATAGCCCTTAATTTGCATGAGATAAAAATCACAAAAGTGGTTCCCAGTTTCAGAGCCATATATATGGGTCGTTCTCTGAAAGTGCACTAATGTGTGACATGGAAACCAAATGTGAAAACCTTCCAAATAATAGCAAAAAAGAAACATTCCAAATATCAGCAGAACTCCTTGTTCATATGAAATTTGTCCTATTTAACGACGCCTCTAGAGCACATTGATTTTTATCATCGGCTATTGGAAGTCAGCCATATGGTCATTTTGACATTTATTTGGAGGAACCCCGCTGCCACCACAGGCTACTCTTTCTGATAAGCAGCAAGGGGGTCTTTTATATGCACTTTCCCACAGACAGGACAGCACATACCACAGCCTTTGACGAACCAGTTGTGGACCACTGGTTGCCATCTTCATATGAAGGTTTACATGTTGTGCATATATTTTAAAGTTGAAAAGAAAAAGAAGAAAAAAGTCATTTCACTTTTTTATTTTGATCTTATACAAATTGAACAAAAGGTTAATATCACTCATGGTAACAAGGGACTAAAGCACATCCCGAACGTCATTTGACCCTACACAACAAATTTAAGCAAAATTTTATCTATTACAGTTCAGCAATAAATTAATGTTTTACAAGAAAAGGGTTTAAAGAAAAGCTTTGTGTGGATGCATGGCATATGTGTAAATTTTTGCTTTAGCACAAAATTACACAAGCATACGTTTGTGGGATAGACTTAAATACATGTAATATTGCTAACATACTTTACACACAGAGGCAACAATTATTTGACTGCCTCCCCCAAAAAGAACAACTATTATCACCTTCCTAATGTGAAAGCTGAATATGTCATGCCCAGTTTCACAGAATGACCCATATATTATATGTTTTTGCGATCGAAAGAAAATTGCAATTTCTTTATAAAATTTCAATTCGCTACGATTGGCTGTGAGGCAGTATTAAGTTTTATAGTGTGATTTCTCGCCTTTACCATCGTAGCTATTTAAAATTAGCGCTGTTGTCTGTTTTAAAACTTGTTTGGTCACTTTCATCACGTTTAGGTTGGTCATACTGTTGTATTTTTGTTGTTATTTTTCATTTCAGTGACTTCAGCTGATCCAGATATTTATTTGATTGTATTGTTTGTTTGTTCAGGCTATGCTTCGTCACCTGGCATGTTTTCTTTTTGCTTCGTTAATTCCAGTACTGTAGCCATATACCAACAACTTTCTTCACTGACATGGCCTCTCGGCCTAGTGCGCGAAAAGCTTTATTTAATGACCGCTCTAGAGCACATTGATTTTTATCATTGGCTATAGGATGCCAAACATGGTCATTCTGAAATATTTCTTTGGAAGAAGCCGCCACATAGGCTACTCTTTCCGATAAGCAGCATGGGGTCCGTCCTCCAGTGCACATGCACACGGGCCACTTGCGTTTTGTTGAATAAAACCAAATGATCAGTCCTCCTCATCCCCATCCACATCCTCCTCCGTACCAGATGGGATGGCCGAATGAGTTAGAGCGTCCGTCTCCCATGCTGGTAGATCGTAGGGTCGTGGGTTCGAACCCTGGTCGAGTCAAACCAATGACTTAAAAATTGATACTTGTTGCTTCCTAGCCAGGCGCTCAGCATTATTAGGACAGGGCAAGGTCTGGTGTGCTCAGTGTCAGGATAATGTGACTAAGTGGGATACCAGGTCATGGTGCCCGTGGCCTGGTTTCCCAGTGGGACAGCACTATAAAGTCGGCATGATTGTGCACTGTCACAAATCAGTACCCGTCCTGATATGACCTTAGATGTTGCTAGGACGTAAAACAACAACAAAGAAACAAATCCTCCTCCATCAATTTTGTTATAGTGCCTCTAATTATTGTACTTTTTCATTGTCATTTGTCATTTCGATCGTGTTTTATAATTGAATATTATATTTGTTTCATTAACTGACTTGAATATAGTTAATTCAGGACACGAGACGGAGCTATAAGATGGAACTTTATTGGAGTTCAGTAGAGCATAGTAGTACAAGTCAGGCAATGGTCAAGTAAAATCAGAGCAGTTGAGAACAATGTGAGTCAGTTAATCGATAGTCAATAGTGTCATGTCGGTAATCGGTAATCATGAGTTATGGAGCAATAGAACAGGACATTATTAAGGCATGATCAGTAGGTAATAATCGTTCAGTTAAAGAGGTCGATCAGATCATTAGGTGATCAATACTGAGTGTCTGTGATCGGTAATCAGGTAAATATAATGGGTTATCGGTGTAGTGAATATGAACAATGAGAGAATAAGGGGTACATCAGGTATGTAGAGAGGTAAGAGATGTGTGATTATAAGAAGTAGGGGGAGGGTGGTGAGGAGGGAGGGAAAGGGAGTGTGTGGGAGGCGTAGGAGGGGGCTAGGGAGGTAGGAAGAAGGTCAGTAGGGTAGGGCGGGGTGGTGTTTTTCTCGGTCGCGACCCGGGCCTCAACCAAATAAAGTTGAGAGTGCCCGGGTCACGGTCGAGAAGGCGTCGGCACGGACGTATCGGTGGATGGCGGACGACCGCCAGTGGCCAACGTCGCAGACGTCTTGCAGCGTCGCCCCAGCTGCGGCACATGCCTGGGCGGCACCTCTACGTATGCTGTGCAGGGTGTATTGTCGATGGTTTTGGACGGCGCTGTGCTCGAGCGCTGACCGGAGGATCCGAGTCATCGTCTGCGTCGTCAAGGGGCCTTCGTTGAAGGTCATGAAAGCTGGGTCGTCAGGGGCCAGTCGGGTGGAGGCGACGTATCGCTTCCAGGCGCGTACAGGGCAGTAGTTGGAGTTCTGTACGTTGGGTATTCGAATGGTGTAGGCGTCAGAGGGCGATCGGGAGGTCTTTGTCGATCGCACCTTGACGATGAGGTGGGTCGTGTGGTCAGTGATGGTGTGTCCTGGGTCGTCCCTCCGGCCGGTCACCAGGAGGTTTCCTTGCCTTAGTAGGGTGAAGTAGCCCATCAGGAGGGCCGACCCTAGAACAAGGGCCCGGGGGCCCGCTTCGGCCAGGTAGTCGAGCACGGTCTTGAGCTGTCTTACGGTCAGTGGGGGCACCTGTCTGGTCACGTGGTGGGACGACCTTGTTACGTCGCGTTTGATAGTGGCGACTAGGTAGGTGTCAAAGGGCAGAGTCGCGCCTGTCGACAGGCTGACCCATGTTCGGGCGGCGCTCAGATAGTTCATGACTGCCCCGGGAGTGGCCAGGGTGTCGTCGAGGTGGGCTAGGTATGCGGCGATGTCCATCTGCTTGGGCGGCGTGGGTCGTAGGAGGTCATTCGTGCGTGTTTGAGGTACCTTCTTGTCTGTTGTAGCTTGTTGCGCCATGTCCCGGGCGCTAGTCCGGCCCGGAATAGTCGGAGAATGTCTTGGTTTCCGTTGCGGGTGCCTGGGGAGAGAGAGGCAAATTTACGAGCTCCCCAGGCTAGAGATTACCAGCGAGGATGTCAATGTCATGTCTGACTCGGATCCGTTCGAGGTCCATGTCCTCCACAAAGCGGTCTGCCTTTCGACGGGCAACTTCATCGAATGGTGCTCTGCTGAGGGCATCGGCGAAGGCGATGTCGACCCCCGGGTTTGTGGAGGACCTGGACCTCGCAGGAGCGGAGGGCGGCGAAGGACCAGAGTGCTCTGGCACAGGCACAGAGGATGGGGTCCCTCCCGGCCCCAGAGTCGAGGACCATCTGTGAGGACTGGTTGTCAGTATTGACTATTATAGCGTAGTCATGTGGGTTCGGGGGAGATAGTGCGTGGAGGGCCACGATGAGGTTGAGGGCCTCTAGCTGATGAATGCTGTGCTTGCCCTCCAGGAAGTTCTCTGAGTACGCCTCGGAGATGTACCCTTTTGGTGAGTGTGCGCCTCCGGCCTTCAGGGAGGAGTCGCATTCGATGGTCCACTCGTGTTTGGGTGGTGGGCGGAGGAGGACCAGACCGTTTGAGGCTGCGGCGTAAGTCAGGAACCACTGGATGTCCTTCGTCATGTCGAGCGTAATGGGGTGTTTCCCGGTGTGAGGTGCTTGCCGAAGGGCATCAAGTATGCGGTTCATGAATCGACGTGCTGGGCGCACACACCTGGCGACGTGTTGGAGCCTCCCGATCAGTCGCTGGAGGTCTTTCTTGGACGCCTTTGCCTGTGGGGTCCATCTGCGGCACTCGTCGATCACATCAGTGAGCTTAGGGTATGGGATCTTGACCGTCATGTCATGGGTGTCTACCACGAATCCGAGCCATTCGAGGGAGTGAGTCGGGGGAATGCACTTCTGGGGTGAGAGAGCCAGGCCCAGGTCTGCCGCGAGCTCTAGGGCATCGAGGTAGGCGGCGTCCGCCATCTTCTGGGTTGCTGCCACTCCGACAAAATCGTCCAGGTAACAGAGGACGAAGTGTCCTTTGCGGCGGAGTAGGTGGACGACCGCGTTCGTGGTGCGTGGGCAGGCCATGGAGGATGTGCGGCACCCGACGGGGGTGCGATGTCGAAGTAGGTTAGTCCGTCGAGGGTCACTCCAAGCAGTGGGACGGACAGTGGGCAGGTTCGTAATTGTCTGTATGCTCTGGCGAGGTCGATCGTCCAGACACATGCCCCCACCCCGAGGCGGGTGATCTCATCCGTGAGGTCGGCGATGTTTGGGAGGGTGTATGTGGCAGGTCGGCCTTGATAGTAGCCCTTCCTGATGCCCGAGTTGACGCTCGCGCCCCTCGGGAAGCTCAGGTCGACGATGACCCGCCTCTCGAGGGTGTTCTTTTTTGGGCGGGTCATCATCGGGCTGACCTGCGCCCAGGGCGTGAAGGGGGGGTCCAGGAAGGGGCCGATGAGGGCTCCTTTTGCCGCCTCGGTCTGGATGTACTTCCTGACCCAGGCTAGGTGCTGGGGCGCCTCGCGGTGGTTTGCTGTCGAGGAGACGGGTGGGCCGTCCGCTGTGTAGTCTGCGGGCCACCCGTACTCCAGAAAGTCCACGAGCTGATCGTCGTGGTATCCGGTAAGGCGGTCTCTCCAGCGGTCTATGTTGAGGTCGGATGGGACTGGGATCCGAGCTGCAATGTAGTTGGGGAGGCCTGAGCGCCTCACCTCGTCATAAGGTATATCGGTATATGTCATTTTTCCATATGTGGGGTATGGAAGTAGGCCAGAAGCGGTCTAGGATGTTCCTATATGAGAGTGGTGTGTGCGGGGGGTTGTAGTGTGGGGCTGCCGAGGTGAGGTCGTTATTGGTGATGTCGTCAATGTCCTCGTCGGCCGCCTCTCTTTGGTGGTATGTGAGGAGCGCGTCCGGAGGTTCGGTCTCGTCATTGTTCGTCATGTTGTCGTCTATATGGTGGTTTGTCGCCGACCGGGAGAAGGCCTGAGCGCAGACGACCGTGGTGCGGGTCGGCTCGTAGCGGACTATGACAGCGGTCTGTTGTGGCATGTGGTCGATTGGTCCTTCTGTGACAGTGGTGTTGTCAGAGGCTTGTGGCGTGTCGGGGGGGTCGCGTGTGGAAAGGGGGGCGGGTGTTGGGGTGTGGGTGGTGTGGGGGGTGGTGGGGTATGTGTTGGAGGTTGGGCTTGTGGCGGGGGGGGTGGGTTGGTGGAGTGGGGGGTGGTTGTGGGGGAGACGGGTGGTGGATA
>JASIRB010000142.1:0-24581 GCA_030323885.1 Branchipolynoe longqiensis | reverse complement strand
TGTGGCAGTAAATCGCAAACCCCTGGAAATTGCACACCCCGGGGTTTGCGATTTACTAGGAAATCACAAACCCCCCCTGGAAATCGCAAACCCCCCTGTGTTTTGGGACCGATTCAGGCCAAATCTATTCAATGCGACCATATTTAACAGAATTATATACTCAAATCGTGAAATTTCATTAAATTAACCCTAAATTCGAAGCGTTATTAAGGCTACCGACGCATTGGCGGCGATATCAATCGCCGAACGTAATGTAAACAAATCGCCGCCACATCGACGTTGCGTTCCATACTGGCGGCGGCGGCGATTTGTTTACTTTACATTCGTCGATTCGAAAATATAACTAGTAATATCGCCGCCAATGCGGCGGTAGCCTTAATAACGCTTCAAATTTAGGGTTAAATTGGTAACCAAATAAGTGAAATTTGACCAATTTAACCCTAAATTCGACGAACGTAAAGTAAACAAATCGCCGCCGCTGCCGAATGGAAATAGAAATGCACAACCCTAACCGTATAAATTTAATATAATCTATCCATCGAATATGTTTTCTATATGTGTACCAAGCAGCTTGTTTCTAAGTGGTGTAGCTTTAGAGATATTTCACTTTTTCTGTATGAAGATTGCACTGACACTCAGAATATCCCAACTTTCACTATTATCTCTGTTTTTAATACTTTCAGCATAAATTGCTCTTAGGTTACATTAAATACTTCAGATCTTCCTCTTCAATCGCGCATTAAGATATTTTTAATCGATCCAATGAAAGATTTTAAATTTATTTTACAAAAATAAATGCTTAGTCAACTGTCTTCACGGCAGGGGCTGCGATCGGGCCGGGGTTTTATACCATGACAGGGGGTTTGCGATCTCCAGGGGGGATATGCGATTTCCTAGGAAATCGCAAACCCCCCATGCCCATGGCATGGGGGTTTGCGATTTCCTAGGAAATCACAAGTGGGGGTTTGCGATTTACAGGGTTTGCGATTTCCTGCTACACCGGGGTCGACATCGCCTTCGCCGATGCCCTCAGCAGAGCACCATTCGATGAAGTTGCCCGTCGCAAGGCAGACCGCTTCGTGGAGGACATGGACCTCGAACGGATCCGAGTCAGACATGACATCGACATCCTCGTTGGTAATCTCTAGCCTGGGGAGCTCGTAAATTTGCCTCTCTCTCCCCAGGCACCCGCAACGGAAACCAAGACATCCTCCGACTATTCCGGGCCGGACTAGCGCCCAGGACATGGCGCAACAAGCTACAACAGACAAGAAGGTATCTCAAACACGCACGAATGACCTCCTACGACCCACGCCGCCCCAGGCAGATGGACATCGCCGCATACCTGGCCCACCTCGACGACACCCTGGCCACACCCGGGGCAGTCATGAACTATCTGAGCGCCGCCCGAACATGGGTCAGCCTGTCGACAGGCGCGACTTTGCCCTTTGACACCTACCTAGTCGCCACTATCAAACGCGGGGTAACAAGGTCGTCCCACCACGTGACCAGACAGGTGCCCCCACTGACCGTAAGACAGCTCAAGACCGTGCTCGACTACCTGGCCGAAGCGGGCCCCCGGGCCCTTGTTCTAGGGTCGGCCCTCCTGATGGGCTACTTCACCCTACTAAGGCAAGGAAACCTCCTGGTGACCGGCTGGAGGGACGACCCGGGACACACCATCAGAGTCGCCGACGTCACTGACCACACGACCCACCTCATCGTCAAGGTGCGATCGACAAAGACCTCCCGATCGCCCTCTGACGCCTACACCATTCGAATACCCAACGTGCAGAACTCCAACTACTGCCCTGTGCGCGCCTGGAAGCACTACGTCGCCTCCACCCGACTGGCCCCTGACGACCCAGCTTTCATGACCTTCAACGAAGGCCCCTTGACGACGCAGACGATGACTCGGATCCTCCGGTCAGCGCTCGAGCACAGCGCCGTCCCAAACCATCGACAATACACCCTGCACAGCATACGTAGAGGTGCCGCCCAGGCATGTGCCGCAGCTGGGGCGACGCTGCAAGACGTCTGCGACGTTGGCCACTGGCGGTCATCCGCCATCCACCGATACGTCCGTGCCGACGCCTTCTCGACCGCGACCCGGGCACTCTCAACTTTATTTGGTTGAGGCCCGGGTCGCGACCGAAAACACCACCCCGCCCTACCCTACTGACCTTCTTCCTACCTCCCTACCCCCCTCCTACGCCTCCCACGCACTCCCTTTCCCTCCCTCCTCACCACCCTCCCCCTACATCTTATAATCACACATCTCTTACCTCTCCACATACCTGATGTACCCCTTATTCTCTCATTGTTCACATTCACTACACCGATAACCCTTATATCTACCTGATTACCGATCACAGACACTCAGTATTGATCACCTAATGATCTGATCGGCCTCTTTAACTCAACGATTATTACCTACTGATCATGCCTTAATAATGTCCTGTTCTATTGCTCCATAACTCCTGATTACCGATTACCGACATGACACTATTGACTATCGATTACTGAATCACATTGTTCTCAACTGCTCTGATTGTTACTTGACCATTGCCTGACTTGTACTACTATGCCCTACTTTGAACTCCAATAAAGTTCCATCTTATAGCTCCGTCTCGTGTCCTGAATTGTGCATATTACTTCGGTAATATGGGTAATTCGGGACCGAGACGGAGCTGATCATCACTCCCCGCTCCTCCCCCTCCCTTCCCTCTCCTCTACCTGACCCGCCTCCCTACAGGTGGCGACACCGCTCCCCCCTCCCTACTTCCCCACTCCCCTGCAGATGGCGCCACTACCGACCCACGACCGGGAACCAGCATCTCTGACCTCTTTCCTCCCCCCGCCCCTACACTGCCCTGCGCCCTCACTCAGCCCACTTCTCACCAGACACCGCACCGACAACACCCTCCAACTTCACCGCCCACCCACCCAACAAGAAAAGGGTTGAGGCCCGGGTCGCGACCGAAAACACCACCCCGCCCTACCCTACTGACCTTCTTCCTACCTCCCTACCCCCCTCCTACGCCTCCCACGCACTCCCTTTCCCTCCCTCCTCACCACCCTCCCCCTACATCTTATAATCACACATCTCTTACCTCTCCACATACCTGATGTACCCCTTATTCTCTCATTGTTCACATTCATCATCATCATCATGCTGTCGGTCGCGATGCGACAAAGACTGCTTTCATGAAAGCTGCCTGCAAAAGTGTTAAAGTGCTGCTGGCTTTTGCAAGTTACCAGCGGCACTCTCTCGGGGAGCAAATAGAGGTTTCACACCGGCAAGAACATGTCAAGACAGGCGCAAAACTATTTGTCCCTGCAGTGGCTGGTCGGGAGATGTTGGGAGTTCCATACATCAACCGCCCTTAATGCTGCCACATTGACATGGTTTTCTGTTAAGGGTTTGCTCCCTTAGCCTTCGGTTCTGTCAAGAACCTGTACCACATGGCAGTGGTTTACAACTCTGCAGGGCAGGGGCGTCAAACTCCCTGAGGTATTGCTATGCCTGCAATACCTGCATACCACTACACCGATAACCCTTATATCTACCTGATTACCGATCACAGACACTCAGTATTGATCACCTAATGATCTGATCGGCCTCTTTAACTCAACGATTATTACCTACTGATCATGCCTTAATAATGTCCTGTTCTATTGCTCCATAACTCCTGATTACCGATTACCGACATGACACTATTGACTATCGATTACTGAATCACATTGTTCTCAACTGCTCTGATTGTTACTTGACCATTGGCTGACTTGTACTACTATGCCCTACTTTGAACTCCAATAAAGTTCCATCTTATAGCTCCGTCTCGTGTCCTGAATTAGTAGTTTGTGGGACAGTATTACATGTGACCCCACTAGGTCAAGACATAGAATGGCCATTTCAACTTTGGTATATTTTTTTACGGTCAAATAACAAAACATATTCACATCAAAATATCAAGACTAAACTTTCAAAGTATTGTAGAATTTTGATCGGATTTTGATCGTAGCCTGAATCACACGTTTTGGAGCCGTACGTACATGTGCACAAAAACGTGACACCTCATCAATTATTGCAGTTTATGTCACTTCCTGTTGGAGTTTCCATCTAAAACATCACCAATCTGTCTGCTAAGATGGTTTGTTTAGTCTGGAGTCTTCCCTTCCCTCATTATGACATTTCAGCTCTCAAATTTCGAATTTGTAAATTGGTTGGGACGTACGTTACAAATGTGACACCATCAATAAAAATTGCTTTAAATCGGCCAATTTCTGATAATTCCAGATTATCTCTTATTATTTGAAAACATTATAGGTCATAGATTAAATAAAAGTATTACTGATTATGCATACCATGCTTGATAACTGATCAAACTAACGAACCATCTGTGCTGTCAGTGTGACACCAACGGTACGCACAGGACAGGTATGTTTACAGCGATATTGTCATGTACCTATGCAATGTAAAAACTAAAAGTAGTGAAAAATATCTTTATTGATATAATCTTGCCAACATAAAAGCAAATTGAATTAACTGTGCTTGATAGTTTTCTTTATTTACAGCTTCAAAGATGGTGGGCACTCCAGTGCAAATTCATTGCTGCCATTTTTTGGTCAATTTTCCACTTTATTTAATTATTTTTACACCTTGCGGACTCTTTATGTGTCTGGTTTTGATTACTAGTGTTTGCTTAGTATATTCCCTATAGGTATATGAACAAATTGTTTTTCTGAAATTGTTTTGAAGAGTTTAGTGATTAATAATGAAGCACATCCCAACGGGTCTCCAATTCTGGAGAACTACTCATTTGTAGACTCGAAGTCTAGGCGTATGTGGGCATCCTCACGTATCTTTAGCGGTGTCTACGCATACATGACCATATTCGTAGCCTGCTGGTCTAGAAGTACTGCACTGTGCATGATGTAGCTAATACACTGGGTGCAGTTTAGATAAAAGATTCACCATATACTTGTGGTAGCTATGTGAGTATCTATTTTAAAAGCATGTTATCTCAATGGAAAGAGCTTGAAGAGACCTTAAACTTGGTAGTCTTATAATTTTTCTAATATAAATATCATGAAAGTTACATCTATTTGAACTTGAAAAATATGCCTAATTATGGGCCCTTTGTTCTATAGTAAACCAGCCAAAAGTTGTGACCAAAAATCTAGATTTTGTACTTCAAACTCTCATATCTTTTGTAATACAGGACATATTTAAGGGATTATTATATATTTCTATCAAAGGTAAATATTAACAAAGTTATGCCATTTTGAATATAAGAAAAGCTATGACCCAAAATTATGATTTTGTACTTCAAACTCAGATATCTTTTGTAATACAGTATATATTTAGATGATAGTTATACTGCTCAATTCCCATGACTATAGCTTTGAAAGGATTATTATATATTTCTAAAAAAAGTAAATATTAACAAAGTTATCCCATTTTGAATATAAGAAAAGCTGTGACAGGGCTATTATATATTCCTAAAAAAGTAAATATTAACAAAGTTATGCCAATTTGAATATAAGAAAAGCTGTGAGTTGACGGTGTGTGTGGTGGGGGTGTAGGTGGTTTGTGGTGGAGGTGTAGGGGTGTCTTGTAGAGCGGCACCTCACAATCTTTAGCATCCCTAAAACCCCACCACACACCTACACCCCCACCACAGACCTAAACCCCCATGACACCCCACAACACACCTATACCCCCTACACCCCATGACACACACCTATACCCCAGTACCCCTTACACCCCAACCACACACCTAAACCCCCACCACACACTTACACCCCCACAACACATCTACACCCTCACCACACACACACCACACCACACACACACACATACACCCTTACCACACACAGCTACACCTCAATCACACACACCTACACCCCACCACCACACACCTACACCACCAAACACATATCCCACTCCTACACACCCACCACATCCCTAAAGCTCCACCACACACCTACACCACCACACACATACCACACACATACACCCCCATGACACACCACCACACACATACACTCCCACCACACACCTACACCCCCATGACACACCTACACCCCACCACACACTTACACCCCCACCACACCCCTGAGCCGTCAACACACACCTACACCCCCACCACACACACACACCTACACCCCCACCACACCCCTAAACCCTCACCACACAGATACACCCCAACCACCCACCTACACCCCCACCACATCCTTAAACCCCCACCAGACCCCTAAACTCTCACCATACACATACACCCCAACCACAGACCTAAAACCCCACCACACACCCATACCCCAACCACAAATCTACACCCTCACCACACCTACATACACCCTCACCACACACACCTACACCTCAATCACACACACCTACACCCCACCACAATACACCTACACCTCAACCACACACACCTACACCCCACCACCACACACCTACACCCCCACCACACCCCTAAAGCCCCACCACACACCACACACCTACACACCCCTAAGCCGTCACCACACACCGACACCCCCACCTATGATGACATATGAAAAGCATATACGACCTATGTCCAACCTATGTGTAACCTATGATGGCATATGCTGACGTGTTGGTCAAAAAGCGCATACGTTGGCATACGCTGACGCTATACATTGTAGTGTGACAGCCCCTTTACCCGTAAGCTAGGCGAACGCTACATATGCCAGAGATACGCGGAGGGCGCCCACTCAACTTACGGCTAACCTATGCCGACCTACCCCTAACCTATGCCGGCGTATGTCTAGCGTACGTCTAGCGTATGAGCAACCTATGAGCCATACACCGGCGTGGGTTGACGATTTTGAACATGCACAAAAATCTTTTGCCGGCTCGACCTACGCCGACCTATGATGACGTATGAAGAGCGTATATGATCTATGCCCAACCTATGCATAACCTATGACGGCGTATGGTCGAAAACTGCATATGCCGGCATACGCTAACGCCATAGGTCGCAGTGTGACAGGCCCTTTAAATTAAGAATTTACCAGCTCAGTTCATTTCCCCAGCATGTCGAAATCTTTTGCCAGTTTTTCTAATGGGTTGGTTATCTATCTATGGCTATGCATACGTGAGATTTTGAGTATCTGTTATTTTCTGAGACAAATATATTAAATTGATTGTTATAATCTACCTTAATTCAGGGTGAAATAACTTTTATATTAGATGGCTAACCTTTGAGATAGTATTTCAGTATCCCCTTCTATGTGGCAACAAATGCTTGATAAGTGCCTCAGTATCTAAGTTAGATATATAATCAAATGTAGATCATCATTTTGGTTTTGAAAATTTGATGCTCGATCGGATTATGCAGCTTTAAATTCTATTTCTAATGATTGGCTTTTAATTTATGGGTCTATATGAACAATAATCTTGCAATTATGGCATGGTGTATAATTATGTTGTGTATTTAGAGGCCTTTTAAACATTATTCACTGTATCAGCACCATGCAGACGTGCTCACGAAACGCATGTGCCTCTCTTCACATATGTTTAGACCACCAGGCTAACGCTATATTGCTGTCTGAACAAGATTTAATATAGAAATTAAAGCATTTTGGTGACATTTCTTTTGCATGGCTGGACGAGATGGCCGTGATGTACATCTTTATGCGAGAAGGGATCCAAACCGCTGATCCGACGATGAGGTGTAAACCAAGCTGGTGGAGAGGATCAAATCCAGGGATTCCACCAGGAGTTGTATACCATCTGTGAGAGGGATCAGATATAAACCAGGGATCTCACCAGAGCTTGTGTGCATCAAACCGATGGAAAGGATCCAAGTTAGGGATTATACCAAAGTATACTAAATTAGAAATGCAATCTGGATATGTGGGCAACAGATACAAAGACATAGTTGAATGGTTGGACTGGATCCAGAGAAACCAGAGGGATTCAGAAGATAATGACGTCATGAAGAAAGAACTCATGAACTGTGCAATTATCATATCATAATTCAAAATGCTAGTTTATGGACAATAATGTGTAGAAATTGCTATGCACATGAGCATTATTGATTGATATTGTAGTGGTCTGCACTGACCTCTCAGGCAAGGAGTCACATGGACAGGTAGGTGTGGGTAGTGTGTTGATATCAGGGAGCCTAGGTGGTGTAATGGTTAGCACACTGACCCGGAATGCAAAGAGATGTGGGTTTGAGTCCCACTCTAGTCACAATATTTCCCATTTTCATCACCCCCATGACACTGGCTGCCATGACCATGATCCTGTACAAGCTATGCGCTGTATAGTTGTTGACCCTACCCTGTGTATGTAAGTGCGTTGCATTGCCTGTATGTATGTAATTGTAAGCATTAAAGACTTACAATTCCAGGGGGATGAGTGTAGTGGTCTGCACTGATCTCTCAGGCAAGGAGCCACATGGACAGGTAGTGTGTTGATATCAGGGAGCCTACGTGGTGTAATGGTTAGCACACTGGCCCGGAATGCAAAGAGATGTGGGTTCGAGTCCCACTCTAGGTGCAATATTTCCCATTTTCATCACCCCAACGACACTGGCTGCTGTGACCATGATCCTGTACAAGCTTCGAGCTGTATAGTTGTTGAACCTACCCTGTGTATGTATATATATGTAAGTGCATTGCCTGTATGTATCTAATTGTAAGCAGCAAAAGAGTTACAATTCCAGGGGGATGAGTGTAGTAGTCTGCACGGACCGCTCAGACAAGTAAACACATAGAGAGGTAGGCGTGGGTAGTGTGTTGATATCAGGGAGCCTATGTGGTGTAATGGTTAGCACACTAGCCCGGAATGCAAAGAGATGTGGGTTCGAGTCCTGCTCTAGGCACAATATTTCCCATTTTCATCATCCCCACGACAATATCAATATATTGAGACTATTATTACTTTTATTGTTAACACATCAAATCTCCTATCATATACGATGACCATTTGAGAGATGATAGATGGGTTAAAAAAAATAAAAACTTGATCTCAGCGAAACAGAATCAGAATTTGTCAATTTGCCCTTGCGCAATAGGCTGCAGAACCCTGTTAGCAGTGTAGTGTGCACACAGTTATGATGTATACTGTCATTCGTGTAACCAAACATTGCCAATAAATCCATGGGGATAATATGGGCGGCAGACTTGACTGCACATCCTGACACTCTTTTTGCCCCACCGCCCCCATAGAACTGTTTTAGCCTGATGCACATTATAGTCTATTGCTTCTACCACCTCAGATCTTTCTTTTTTTTAATTATGAGCGCTCAGGTGATTTTTTAAATGGCTGTAGAGTTGGTTGAGGAACATTCTTGTGTATGTATGGCTGTACAGTTTTTTACCTAAGGATGTAGATTAAAGGCAGTGTAATCACATTGTAGATCTTCTCATTCTGATCATTTTTGTACAAAAATCAAATCAACATCTCAAACAGAACTAGATATATTATATTTTCAAAGATTTTGTTATGGATGGCTAGTAAAAATTGCATAACTCATAACGCTGGAGACGGAAGTAGAGCAACCATACAAATACTTTTATTTATAACCAAAGCAGCACATGGTTTCTTCAATATACATACAGGCAATATATATATCATCAGGTTACATTCATTTGTGGTTCACATATTGATTTTTTATTAAATCACTTCTAATTTTTATTTACATTCATCATACTTTATATCATAGAAGAGTCTTTGTGTGACCTTTATCAGGCATTAGTATACATTTAAAAAAAATTCAAATGTATTTTATTGTATATTTTACCGATGTCCATCTCGGGTTACCATGTACTTGGATTTAATATAGTACAGTTTTAATACTTTTAATACCTGAATCAACATTTACTCTTTTTCTTACTTGTCAAATCGTATTATATGTTTACAGATAGCTCAGAACTACTGGGAGATCATTCCCTCCCCATTTTTTTACTAAGACAATTTGATCTTTGAGTTAAATTCACAAGTATCAACTGCTGGGCTCAACCATCCAAACTGAAGCATCTCAGACACTCAGCCTACTAAATACAAAAATACTTTAGCTTTGTAGGGAAGGATGGATGGTATTAGTGTTGCCTAATGAGAGTACCTACTGGATACAAGTATAGCATTCAGAGGTAGCTGACACCTAGGGGACAGCTGGTAAGGCATCATTGTTTGTTTGTTTGTTGTTGTTTTACATCCTAGCAACATCTAAGGTCATATCAGGACGGGGGTAAGGCATCATGAATATCACAAATCATTATGGGCTGTGCTTGGAGTGTATTCTGATGTCGTTATTTTGACCATCTTATCGCCCACCCCACCCCCGATTTCTGCTTTTTTTTTTACCCCAGGACCACTTTCATCCTTGAATTTGTCTTCAGCAGGCAGCCTCGAAAATGAGGATTTAAGCATTTGTAAAATGTATGAAGAGTATGTGCAAAATCAGGAGATAAGATTAAATATTTTAAAAGTCATAACTTCGGGACTAATGGGCTGATTTATTTCTGCTATATATATTTATTTGTAATCAGAGTGATAAGATCTTTCTAACTGTACCATTTACGAAATAACGTCACAAAAAGAAAAAATCAGTTTGGAGTACCTAATATTTTGTCAGTATTAACTTCTAAATCTAGTACCTTTTCTCTTTTGTATCTGATCTTTCACGCATTAACTACTGAGTACTATTATTTAACACATTACTTTTCACTTCTTGCAACTTTAAAAATTATATCATAGATTTTGCCATTGCTCCCTTTAGACACACATTGGACTATATCAGATTTTCCTGAAAATATGAACACTAAATTTGACAAATTTATTTTTCATGGAACCAAACTAACTGAATAATTTATACTAACTCTTTACCATGAATATGGCCTTTTCTGGCAACATGAAATTAAACAACCACCAATCAATTCAATATGGATACTAATATAATGTATTTGAATGGTCAATAAAACTTGCCTTGAAGAATTCTGTTTGTGTTTTAATTTAATTGAGATTCCTAAGTTGTTGAGTACAATTTTGTAATTGGTTTTAATTATTGATACGTGACGAAGGAGGAGAGGGAAGCAGGTATTGGAATAAAACACACTTTATTCACAAACAATGGATCAATGTTATAGTGTACAATGGAGGTAGTTAAATGTAGACATGACGGTATAACATGTAGCAATGAAGATAAAGTGCAGTATCAGAGGGCAATAATTCACAGTGTCAAGAGGTGCATTGGACCATGTCCGAGGTTAATGTCATATCAGGGTTTGAAGTCAGATGGGAGGGAGGCGCCCCGAGGAGCCCTCCACCAAAACTGAGGAGAGGGCTCGAGGGGCGCCCGAGGCGGCGATGCGGGGGACGTAGGCATGGACCAAGGCGGAGGTCCAGGTCCCCTGCTCCATTATGTCCCCGAGGGGGACGCCGGCGCGCTGGCAAGCCTGGGCCGCCCCCCGGCGCAGGCTGTGGAGAGTGTAGCCGTCGGGGGCGGGCACCCCGAGGGCCGAGAGGGCGCCTCGCAGGATGGCCGTCAGTGTCCGAGGGTCGAGGGGGCGGCCGGAAGGCAATATGAAGGCGGGATCGGCGGGGCAGGCAGGCACCAGGGCGACGGAGGCGGTCCAGGCCGCCACGGGGCAGAGCGGGCGGCCGGGTGAGGCGGGGATGAAGAGGGCGACCGCCCCCGAGGGCAGCGCGATGGTCTTGGTGGTTCGGAGGGTGACTCGTAGCCCCCCGGGGGCGGGGGCGACGTCGCTGCGTGTGATGGTGTGGGGGCCGCCCCACACCTCGGGACTGGGGGAGAGGAGGCTGGACTGCCGTAGCATCCCATAGTACCCGAGGAGCAGAGCGGACCGAGGGCCTGGCAAGGGCGAGGTGGCGGGCTACGGCCGCGAGGGTGGCGGGCGTCACTGGAGGGGCGGGGCGGGCGACCTGCCCGGAGGCCCGCTCTCCACCGCGACAGACCTCTCTGGCGAGGCGCGAGGTGAAGGTGCTGGGGTCGCCCCCGGCCGCCTCCAGCCAGGAGCGCGCCCCGGAGAGGGCGTGCCGGAAGGAGGCCGGCGCCAGGGGGCGGGCTTAGAGCGAGGCGGTGTAGGCGGCGACGTCGAAGGGCGTCGGGGCGAGGGGGTCCCAGTGGTGGCCCGAGGCGAACTCGACGTAGCCTCGGGCCTGTCGATGATGGTTCCTCCAGGTGGAGGGGGCGAGGGCGGCAATGCGCAGCCCGTCGACGGCGGCGACCTCGGATGCGGTGTACCCTGGATCAGAGGCCGGGGTTGTAGGGAAAGTCATCATGGTCGGCGTCGGAGAGGGGATGGGGGGGTGGCAGGGGGGTGGGTGGTGGGGTGTGGGGGGTAGGGGAAGAGGTGCGGGAGGGGTGGGAGAGGGGAAGGGCGAAGGCGTGGGCGGAGGGGGTGGGGCGGCGGGGGCGGGGGGGCGGAGGCCGGGGAGGCTGCCGATGTGTGCAGTGTCGCCGGGCCCGGGGGGGGGGGGGGGGGGGGGGTGGCGTGGGTGCTGGCTGTGGTGGTGGGGGCGGGGGTGGGGCCGCGTCGCCGCCGCCGGACTAAAAATCCGGCGAGGTGATCGCGGGGGTGGCTGGGGCGCGGTCGCGGGTGCGTTTGGTATAGCAAACGGCCTTGCTATGGACGGTGAGGATGCGGCGAGGTTGCATGAGGCGGGGTCCCTGGTCCAGGCGGGCAGGGTATCCCGTAGGCTTCGCGGGTGTAGGGTGTGCGTGGGTCGGCCTGGGTGGGGCGGGGGGGTGTGGGGGGGGGGCTAGTCGGGCGGGGGCGTGGGTGGAGGGCGGGAGGGTTCTGGCTCCGCCCCCGGAGGCAGTCGCGGGGGCGGTGATGACATCCATGCGGACTGAGTTAATGGCGACTGGGTCGCGCCACCCATCCAGTAGCCGTCCGTCGGCGATCCAGGCGAAAATGGTCTCGGAGTATCGCCGTACGGTCGGCCAGGGATGGGTGATACAGTCTCTGAGGACGGTCATGTTGTTGTGGAGTAATCCGGGGAGGGAGTCGGTGGGGAAGGCAGGGTGCGACTCCAGCATGCGGAGGGCGAGGTTATATTCCTCCAGGGTCGCCTCGCTGCGCTTTAGGGCCTTCCCCTCGGCGCCCCTCTCAATGAGGTCGTGAGGGAAGAGGTATCCAGAGGGTATACCTTTTCGGCGTCCGCTGCCCTGCACCTCGGCGGACTCCAGTATCTCCCTGACGCGTCGGCCGCGGATGCGGGGGAGTGGTCGGGGGCGGGGTGGGCGGCAGCGGGGAGGCGGGCTGCGGAGGTGGCCTGCTGTGTGGTGTATAGGCCGCGCCTCGTGTAGCGCTGGTAGGCGGGGTGGCCGTCCTGGGCCGGAGTCGCGGAGGCGGGGAGGAGGCGAGGGTGCGTGGTCGGGTAGGCGGCTCCTCCAGTCCCAGCGGTGAGTTCTTGTAGGAGGTCGGCTAGGCGGTCCGCGATGGACGGGGGCGGTGTGGCCGGGGCCCGAGGCGGGGGCGCGGCGGCAGGTTCCGGGAGGGCTGGCGCCCGAGGTGGGGCGAGGGTGATGGATTCCACGAGGGCTGTGAGGTGATCAATGGCGCCGGACTGGCACTGCATTTCCGCGGCCTGGGCATCCATCCGGGCGTCTACGGCGGTAGCCCAGGAGGTGGCCTCCGACTGGAGGCTGGGGGCGGTAGAAGTCGTGGAGGCGGCATCGTGTGAGGCGGCAGAGGCGCTCCTGCCTCGGCGTGGTCCTCGGCGGCCCGGGGGGCGACCTCGGGGGCGTGACCCGGCTGGCATGATAGCGGTGTGTGCATGAGTGTGCAGACCGGGAGGCGTGGAGGCGTGAGGCGTGAGGCGTGGATGCCAAAGAGAAAATTATGTCCGTGCCAGGAGGGTGAGAGGAGGCGAATGCGAGCATTACGACCAATGTTAATCAGTACAATAGCGAACACAGACTCAACAAAACTACATATGTTTTGTTCTGGGGCAATTTTCCCTGCATGAATTAGAACTTCATATTTAAAGGTACTTAAATATTTTAAGCAGTAGTCTCCAGTACAATGTAAATTACATTAAGTGATGTTAAACAATGCAATGAGGAACACAGACCCACCCAATACATATATGTATATGAGTCAGCCTCACGAAAATGGATCAATTGGTGGTCAATTTAAGATGTCGGCATCGCAATTCTTAAAGTGTAGTGCATTTCTTTGTTTCATATTAAATTATCCTAGAAACAAATAAGGTTGTTGTATTTTCTCTACCGTTACATTCAGGATAAATTTAAGGACTTTCCAAAACCTATGTCAAAGCTAAACTATAATTATACTGATCGATGCCGACATCCAATGCTCGACGCCGACAACTTTCCCCAATTGGCCGATTTTCGTGAGTCTGACTCATATATTATTCTAAGACAATTTCATGAGCATAAATTAGAGCTACATATTTTAAACAATGGATTTGTCAGTAGAACTTCCTCATTACTTTTAGTGATGCTAAGCAATAATGGGCAACACTGATTTACCCACCCCTACCCAAATATATATTGTTCTTGGGACAGTTGCTCCTGTATAACTTAGAGCTTCATTGACAGAAATAACTGTTTTAAAGTGAAATAAAATAATACCGACCCACCCACGGGGAGGCTAAGGACTAACATGTGAACATATATACATAAACAATACCTGTACTAGAGGTGGAACATGAAATCACCAAAATCCAGCTAACGGAAATAGCCTAATATGGGCGCCGCCATTTGTATACTCGTGTTGAATCGCATAATAATGAATAAATAATTCTCCGAGCATTTATATGTATATGTCAATAGACTAGTTTGTAATTCCAAACTTTCATGTTTATGCCAATTTGTTCTGTATTCCTGTTAATTTCGTTTTGCACTGCGTGTAGCGGCAAACTGCATAGAATGCAAACTCAATGACCATGGGAATTTATTTGGCTCTCGATGCCGTTTTCAGCGCGCAGTCTATAGACAGTTTTGTAATCCCGACTCGTCTGCGGGCGGGTTGGTCCTAAGCATTGCTTATTTATATTAAATATGCTTCTTTCAAGTCTATTTAAAAAAAAGAAAATTCAGTGTACTATTTAATTTACACTGAATTTTTCTTTTTTTAAATAGACTTTATTTACAATGATTTACATAAGCTTACAATAGGCAGTACCCACCACTCAAGTAATCAAATCTAGATAATCGTTTTGGTTGTGAAAATTTGAAGTTTTCATCAAACTATGCAGCTTTAATTAATAACTGCACCAGTATCTAAGTTGCATATGTATGTTTAACAGTCGGGCTATTCCACCCCCCACTTAAGGCGAGCCTTCGTGTTAATTTATATAATAAGGCCTATTAGGCTTAAGGGCCTTAATTATATATAAAGCAATCGAATATTAAGTTTGACCATAGCGGTTAATCTTTAGAAGTCTGGAGAATAGTAAAGGATGCAAGGAACGTTCCAATTTACCTTTCCAAGAGCTCACGCTTTATTCTTAACCAAACTAACAAGCAATCGTAGCAACATGTCGTTTATGTATTATTCAATCCCCTCCCATATTATGAAGTCAAAACAAGTTTAGAATTTCAACAATAAAAGCCTAAATCTCGGCTAAAACATCAGAGCATCGATAAACACGTCTGATGGGTCTGGGCCCGAATGGCAGACCTCCTCTCGCTGCCAGGAGAGTCGCAATTGACGTCTCCTAGCAACGCTTTACGGCCGGAAACCCGGGGCCTCACAAATGTTGGCATTCGCAAGTCTGTCATGGCGAGTAGCCCGCATTTCCAAATGCGGGTTAATTGCCACAAGCTCACAAATGTCACAAGGCGAATAGTCTCGCTCACTTCACTTGTTTGAAAATTTGATGATTCCATCAGACTATCAACATTCAAGGGAGAAGCGGGAATCTCTGGTAGTGCTGCTACCTGGTGGCTCAAATATGTACTTCTATGATTAGAGCAAAATCTGTTTGCCCTGTTCATTCTCACCATCAACTTGTCTGTAAGTAGTCACCTACTTGTCTTTATCTGAGGATTTCCTATTATTCGCATGGTGCAGTCACAGACACTTATTTCTAATTAAACACTGACATGAAGTACAAACTCTAGTCATACAAGAGGAAAAACTTCAAGAATGGAATTTGTGTGAACTAGTGAATTTTGTGGCTTATCTAGCCCTACTGAGGAACTCATATAATGTAGGCACATGTATGTGACATGACAAATCGTTGGGCTTGCGCAGCATTTGGTAATTTTGTACATTGAAAGAGATTTCTACCTATTCTATATTATATTTAATTTAGTTCAGAGGTTCCACAATGAGAAAATCAGATTATGTTGGTAGGCAACTATACGTCAAGCCAGTGCTCTAACGTCATACAGATTTCGGGGGTAAATTCTGCTCAAATTGTGTGGGGAATGGTACTATGTCGAAGTCCATTAAATTCCACATATTCTAAGTTTTGTCTGGTCAAAATCTACAAAGAATTGACAGAATTACAGCTTTTCAAAGTTGAAGTTAATTCTCCCTATGTTTGATTACAAAAGTACAGTTTCTCAAGTATTACAATAAACATTTGTCATAAATCCACAATATTTTCTATCCATATGCAGACTTCACCATACACTTTTATTACATATAGGTAATATGTACAATTATTTTTTTATTTTTTGCGTACTAGAAATATTTTATTTCTTTATTTTCCGGAAGGGTATACTCCCTTTTACGGCAAGCTCATGTAAACCTTGCTATTTGTTCCTGAAAAATAGTTAGACATTCATTTCTTTCAAGAATTTCACAATAAATGAAGCAAACTATCACTAGACTGGGCTGCCCCCTACTGCGCCCCCCACACACACACACCTATAGTGTCGATGTGGGATCTGGCGAGTCAGGGGGTGGGTCAGACAATTACTGACGCCGTGGAGAGCAGATGGTTCAATAAACCAAGTTGAAGTGTACTCTAATTGAATCTTGGCGTTCTTCCATGAGTAACTGTGTGAGTGAGAGTCGGAGGGCCATGGGCCATTACAATATTATAAGTTATATTCCTGAGCTGATTACCTTTAATTTGATATGTTTCTTAATGATACGGTTGTGTTTTTCTGATAAAACAGGAATTTGATGCATTCAGGGAGTTTGAAAATAATGTCCAAGTGCCTACTGATATTGAGATACAGTATGTTATAAACAGTGTGTTAAATAGTTTAATACTAACTAGTATTTGAAGAGTTTAGGCACAAATCTCCGTAAGCGCCAATCCAGAAATTCAGATAAACTTTGCAAATAAAGCTTCAAAATGTTCTTTTTTTCACACTTCTATTTTTTTGATCCATTGCTCCATAATCATTCCTTCAGAAGCAATGCGGAATTAATGAAAATTAAAATTAGCTTCAGGTAAAAATCTCTTATTTTAATTCAATTTTTGGATTCACGTTTACAGGGGCTTGCACCTGAACTCTTTATTTGCTTAGAATCTGAACACACTTGCAAATATTCTAGTAATCTGGTAAAGAGTTGTACCGTAGATGTTAATTCAGACACCAGGGGCCATATGCAGGAAGCGGTGTTATCGAGGCAAAACACGTTTAGACGGGATTTCTGGTTTAGCGCAGAAAAGTTTGTATGCGGGAGTCGGTGTTACGCTAACACTGGACGTTTAAGGTCGGCTTCACTAACCCCGTTTCATAGTACGTTTACGGGTGGTGTTAGGATGGAGTTGTTTATATATCGGCACTACATCGCACGGCGTCGACTCCCAAGGAACCGCATATTGCGCGATCGGACGCATCCATTCGAGAAGTTCGATGATGTTGAACTGTTCAGTAAGTTCCGATTTCGTCGGCACGATATTTTGGCAATAACTGACTCCGTGAGAGACCGAATCGAGTTGGCGAACCGGACCGGAGCTGTCCCACCATTGCTGCAGGTAGGAACAAATGGCGTGTTATTGACCTCCCAATTTATAGACTGAGTGTGTTGGTTAATATGCTTTGTGTAGAAAACTCTGATGCTGTCACTGTGTTGCAGTCGACACTGTGACATCTGTGACATCTATGTTTGCGATATGCTTCAAACATTCCAATGTAAGCCGTCTAAAGCTCATAGCCATAGGCTGTGACTGTTGTTCAGTTGACACTGTGATATGTATTTACACTGCACACACTGGCATTTACGGTGTAAAAGATGGGAATTTAGCCTCTCGAAATTGATCGGATGTCAGTGTTGTGCAGTCGACAGTGGCGAATGTATGTAAATGTCAATCATTGAGATTGTACGTGTCGCAATGCATAGGCTGTCACTGTAGTTATGCGATGTGGATTTTGATTTACACAAATCTAGGCACTGACTAGTGTAACACCCATTGTCAGAGTCAGGTTCATTTATTGTATTAATCTTTTTAGTCATTCTATTCATGTTGTTATTTATATTGGGTGGTGCTTATTGAGAAACATACAAATAGAAAATGAGTACTATTCATCCATAGTTATGTCTTTATCTTTATTCATATTAACTGTGTACAAAGATGTTCATGCTGATTTGGTATTTATTTATATATATTTCGCAAAAATATGTCTTATTGGCTAATGTTCTCCACTCTTTGACTGTTGCAGGTTATGATCGCGTTGAGATTCTACGCTAGTGGAAGTTTCCAGGATGTGTGTGGCGAACTCATTGGCGTGGATCAATCTACCGTCTCGCGGACTATCCCTCGCGTCACCGAAGCACTCCTGCATCAACTACCCCAAAGTGTCCACCTTCCAACACAGGAGGTTGCGGACCGGGCAAAGGTTAAAATCTTCACGACATACGGCTTCCCCAATGTGTTCGGGTGCATCGACGGCAGTCAAATCCGCATACAGGCCCCAACCGAGTATGAGCACGAGTTTATTAACAGGAAACACTACCACTCGCTCAATATACAGGTATTTGTTAATCTACATATGTTTGTTATTGAAAGTTTGTGTGTGTATAACGTAACATCTGTAACAAAGAGGTTATATTAATAAAACCACATTGCGACGTGCACTGTGGCACACGCATTAGTTGCTTGGTGCAAGAGCATTATGCATTTTGGTGCTACTTGTTACACTAGATATGTTTGTTATAGAAGATTGGTGTCTGTATAAGGTAGTTTGTATTAGAAAGAGGTCATATTAATAAAAGCGCATTGCGACGTGCAGCCCCACATTACTTTGTTGGTGTAATTTAAATGGGTGGTGTGTATACATGATTTCATTGACCCTTCCCATTTTTCCTGTGCAGGTCATTTGTGACGCCGACCTAGTGTTCATGGACTGCATCGTGAAATGGCCAGGCAGCGTCCACGATGCGCGCATTCTACGGGAATCGTACCTATTCGAAGCACTTCTAACTCGGGAAGCCGCTCGAGCTGCTCTCTCATTACTCGGTGGAGGACGGGAGGCCATGAGACATTCAAGGCTGGTAGCTCCAGCCTTGGCGGCATCCGTCGTATGTTCACGGTCTCATGTTTCACTGTCAATGTTCGCAGAAGCCAACCTCTGCCCTCCACCAAGCACGCCTCCGGCACCTGCAGCAATTCCGGGCCGGTGATCCTCTGGTCGTTCTGCGGCATTCCCGTACAACGAACCGTTACGTCAACATACGGCCCGTGGGGTGCAACGCATACGTCACCCATGCCCTCTACAGGTGCCACTACGGTGGCCGACACAGTCTTTTGGATCTTCGTGATCCGCAGCTCGCAGTCCTCCGGTTTCGTCCCCGTCACAAGCGCCACTTCGCAGGTCTGGTAGGACTTCTCCATGGCGGGATAGCACACCATGGGCCGCTTGCCCATGCAAGCTTCTGGATAGAAGCTCGCTTTCCGTCCTGTGCTCACCGCGATCCTGGCCTTCCCCACCACGGTCCTCAAGTGTTCGTTGTCCAGCACCACTGGCAGGTATGTTAAGTGGTACGCCGAATACCTCTCCGGGCCAACCATTTGCAGTCCCATGCGGAAGGCGATCGACGCGTCCGGACCCCACACGGCCTCTATCCTTGTATTGCGATAGTACCAGTGCAGGTCGAGACCGCGAAAGCCTATATCCCTCGCCGCCTTCTTCACCAGTGTCAGCTGCGCCGGCCTCAGTAACGTCTCTGTTAACATGCCGCGCTCCAGCTGGGTCACCATGCGGTGGTACAGGGCCTGCTTCGTCACATAATTGCCCACTACGCTCTCCAGCTCCTCCACCGCCAGCCTCACTCGCTGCAGCAACACTAGATCATTGGAGTCTGCCGTCATGTTCCTCGCTTCGTCCCTCACCAAGGCTATCATTGATTCGACTACAGAAACATGCTTCGCTAATTGCAGCTGGATACTTCGTGTTCTATTCATCATGGAAATCATGTGCAAATGGTTATGCCTCAGGGCCTGCGTCTGTAGTCTGTGGGCAGAAATAGCCAGTTGCACCCTTTTCAGTTGTGCTTGGCTTACCGTACCGAACAACCACAACGCTGCCTCCCCTATCGCATTAACCAGTCCCCGTTTAAGCCGTTTAGTTACCAACTGTAGGAAATCTACAGGGTCATGTTTTACTCTGGCCTGCAGGACTCCGAGCTTCATGTTCCAATGATGAATATTCACCGACCATCGGTTCGCAGTCAGCTTCCCCATATAGCCCCGTACTTGCGAGACCCAGTGATCCACCGGCGGCCGGCTAGGTGGCGTGATCAGCACCACCAGCTGCCACACAGCAGACACCGTCCTCACCTCTCCTTGGCTACGTACTAGGACGCCATCATCTTTAAATCGGTCGGTGCTGCCGACTAGAGGTGAGCAGCACAAGATGACGCCCACGTGCCAGTACAGAGACCACATGGTCGGAACGACTGAGGTATATATTTGCAGTCCTTGGGGTGATATCCCTCGAGGAGATCGTGTCCCGCAGCACTATATTAACAGTGAAACCGGACAGATCCTGATATCAGTCCTGACCGCTATACCCAACGAACCCTGATGGTATATATCGAACACCCCCTTACTGCTGCAACCAACTGGACAACTCCTGACTGCAATCTCTTTGCACCCCGGAGGTTCCCGAAGCAAAAAAAAAAATTTAAAAATTTTTAGTCTTAAGAACACGCCTTGGTCTTCAGGACAACTGTCTCTCACTGCTTCTTTACCAATATTGTTCAAAATAATCGCACTCGGCACTGACGGTCGGCGGTGCTCTCCCGCACCGCTCGCGGGTTCAAGTCCGACGTGAATCAACTTCAATATTGTTCCAAATATTCTCGGTTGCTGCTGATCGACAATGGGTAACGGTTCGATCCTGGCGTGTCAATTCGTGCCACACCGGGCGATGTCCGCTCACCGTCCGTCTCTGTGCTTCGATCCTTGCTACACCGGCGTCGCTCGGTCCACTTCCTTATCGCACACTCACCGTCTCGGTATTTTTATCTGTGCTACACCGGTGTCGCTCGGTCCACGATTTATCGCACCTCCACCGTCTCTGTACTTTTATCTGAGCTACACCGGCGTCGCTCGGTCCACAATTTATCGCACACCCGTCGTCTTGTTGCTTCTCTGCGCGCTACACCGGGTGGTGTATATCAAGTCGTGCAGCATATACATGTACACGCCTCACCGCCCCTGAGGTCAGCCACTTAACTCCCTTACCACTCACCACCCCCCTGCTACTATACTGGTCACTGTTGCTGTACTAATTCACTGTCTTTAGCAGCATTTACACCAATGTCTGTGGTTTTGACCTATTAGCGGGTGAGAGTGGAGAGAATCCTTCCCACTTAGCACTGACCTCCACACAATGTTCGTGTAAATCTATTATATCAGCACCGAATGTCTGTGGAAATTATGCCCTCCAGTGGCAATTATCAAGACATTTTCCCAATTTCCTCTGGCTAGCTTGGAGGCTTCCCGATGTCGGCGCCGTGTCCTCCTTATGGCCTGTAGGCAGTGTTATGGGGTTTCAGGTCCCAGCCACACCTCAGGTCATAAATAACGAAAAATTTGAAATCCCGCCCCGCACCGGACTGAAACCACACAATGTTCGTGCCCTTTTCTCCGTTGAGGTGGGTTGGGGTTTTTCGTCCTAGGCACCCCACAGGCACCGGGCGACCTGTATACGATAAAACACCCAACTCCGTCGCCCACACGTCCTAGTTGGAGGGAAAATTACACAATGTTCGTGCTGTGTCTTACCGTTCCTACGAGGTCGTCGGCCTATGGTGGTTGCCCGTCCTAGCAACACTTCAGGTCATAAACAACAAAAATTTTCAAATCCCGCCCAGTGCCGGACAGAAACCACACAATGTTCGTGTACCTTTCTCCGTTGAGGTGGGTTGGGGTTTTTCGTCCTAGGCACCCCACAGGCACCGGGCGACCTGTATACGATAAAACACACAACTCCGCCGCCCACACGTCCTAGTTGGAGGGAAATTTACACAATGTTCGTGCTGTGTCTTACCGTTACTACACGGTCGTCGTCCTGTGGCGGTTGCCCGTCCTAGCAACACGTCAGGTTCACAAAAAAAATTATTTCAATTATTTTTGGCCAGTGTCGGGACAGGGGACCACTTAATGTCTGTGTACAGCCCACCAGTGTGCAATGCTCACACAATGTTTATGTAGTGTTGTGGTCACACAATGTTCATGTAAATGTCCGCCACACCCACATGTGTGTGTAAGCGCTCACCTGGTGTTGTGAAGTCACACCTGCCTGTGAATGTAGGGCTGTACACACGGTCTATGGCAATCCTCCCCTGCTTGTTATTGTGTACCTACGGATACAACAACACACTGCCAAAGCAAACAAAAATCTCAAAGTTCCAAGATTAAGTGCTGTTGATAA
The DNA here is from genome assembly GCA_030323885.1 of Branchipolynoe longqiensis. Classification (NCBI taxonomy): domain Eukaryota; kingdom Metazoa; phylum Annelida; class Polychaeta; order Phyllodocida; family Polynoidae; genus Branchipolynoe; species Branchipolynoe longqiensis. The sequence continues at coordinate 1,761 of JASIRB010000142.1, read as the reverse complement.
TCATACAAAAAAAAAATTACTTATTCATCCACATATATTTATATGCTTGCTCCACAATACCTCCAGACTACTGCTCTGTCCTCCAACCTCCACAGAACACCTCCACACACGCTATACAGGCGCGCTTCGCGATGTGCTGCTCCTGTGGATCCGGGATGGCCTCAATCAGTCTGGTTTTCTCTCGGGTGTGAGAACGCAGCACACAGGTGTTGTAACACTCTGGGCTGGGTGTGGGTGGTGGGGGGCGCTTGACTGCACCGGTGACCGTCAGTCTATGTCCCAACTCACGTGTCGTGTCAGGCGAACTCGTCAGGTGTGTCCCATCAGGCGCGGTCAGCATACGTGTCGCGTCAGGCGTGTCGAGCTGCTGGGTCCCGGGGAGGCGTGGGGGTGTCGGGTGGGCGGAGCTTCCTTTCATCTCCCGCCTTATTTCACGCCACGCCGCTCTCACCTCCTCCGCCGTCTCTCCGGTGACGTCACTTCCCGCCCTTCCGAGGGAGGGCGCGTGGGTTGGGGGTGGAGTAGGCGGAGCCTCATCCAAGGCCCCGCCCTCCCTCTTGCACCCGCGTCGTGGGTCGACCTCCATCACCGGGTTGCGTTCCGGTTTGCTGAGCCTCACACAGTCAGGACCAGGATGCATCACCACCTGTTCAGGAAGCCGGGGAACAAAACACAGGCGAGACACACAAGTTCCATTAACTGTCCCATTAGTCCGCCCTTCACTTCCACTCACATTCATACCACCTCCATTCCCAGTTCCGGTATCACTTCTGTCACCCTGCATCTCATCAGTATTCTCATTTGGTTTACTACCTCTATCACCAGTTCTCCCATCACTGCAATTCTGTCCCTCATTACCTCTATCACCACCTCGGCCTCTATCACCCTGACTCTCATTACTTTCATCATCACCCTGCATTGTGGGTGAGGGCTCTGCTCGTGGGAATGCTGCCCATCTCACCGCTGGTGGGGGGTGCCTCTCCCGCCCCCTCATCATCATGCCATGAGTGCTGATATAGTTGAGGGTGGTGGGTGAGGGGGGAGGATTGGGGATGTGGGAGAGGGGTGTGGTGGAGTGGAGCAGGTGTGTGTTGTGGGTGGAGATGTTGGTTGTGAGGGGAGAGCTTGGGGATGGTTGTTTGTTTGAGGTGGGTGTAGTGTGGGGGGTTTGATGTGTTGTGTGGTGGAGGTCGGTGTGTGTGGTGTTTGGATTGTTTCTGTTTGTAGTGGTGGGAGTTGATTGGTTGGTGTGTGGAGGGTATTTTGGGTGAAAAGTTTTGGGGTTATTGTAGTGGGTGGGACCAGTTTGTTGTGTTGCCTACCTGCGCCTCCCCACCTGCCCTCTGAGGACCCATCGGGTGTGGCAATTGTCCTTGGAATTGCCTCTCGGGCAATTGACAATTCCCATTCCCATCCAATGACTCCCCCCCTGTGCTTTGCCCTTCATCTCAGGCTCTTAGTCTTTCTACTTCAAATCTGACTTTTTTATGCAATTTTTGCTTCTTTCTTTGGGCTCTGGTCAACCTGGAATTAATCAAATCCCACTCCATCTCCCCATCTGCCAACTTGACTTGGTCTCTATTCACTACCCTTTTTCTATTTTCAGGGCCCACCACAGTAATCACTGCTCCCCTCACACCTGTCACTATAAACCCAGGATCAAACTGCCTATCCAATGGCCCAGGTTCATTTACCAATAGTAATACTGCATCCCCCACTTTCAACTGCACTGCATTCGCCCTGTTTACTGCCCTGGCTGTA
>JASIRB010003776.1:0-13947 GCA_030323885.1 Branchipolynoe longqiensis | reverse complement strand
CAAAAATTCCTTTTCCATTTTTAACTTGGAAAAGTTGTTTACTGTTGGTTTTATTGATCAAATCCCACTTGTGATTTTACCACAGTTGTATGCTCTTTTGGCATACATTTCTGAGCTCTATTTTACCTGTTTGAAATGTAATATCTTAGTTATTTATGTTTAACCATTGTCATCATCATCATGCTGTCGGTCGCGATGCGACAAAGACTGCTTTCATTACTTGACTGCCGCTCTCCGCTTTGTGCGGTTGTACATTTCATGAAAGCTGCCTGCAAAAGTGTTGAAGTGCTGCTGGCTTTTGCAAGTTACCAGCGGCACTCTCTCGGGGAGCAAATAGAGGTTTCACACCGGCAAGAACATGTCAAGACAGGCGCAAAACTATTTGTCCCTGCAGTGGCTGGTCGGGAGATGTTGGGAGTTCCATACATCAACCGCCCTTAATGCTGCCACAGTGACATGGTTTTCTGTTTAGGGTTTGCTCCCTTAGCCTTCGGTTCTGTCAAGGACCTGTACCACAAGGCAGTGGTTTACAACTCTGCAAGGCAGGGGCGTCAAACTCCCTGAGGTATTGCTATACCTGCATAACCATTGTACCACACCCCAATAGCCAGTGTTTACATTTTGTGCAGGGGTTTGTTAAACAAACAAACACATACAAAACTGTCTGATAGGCAAACCACTTTCTGAGGGTAAATATATTAAATCGATCTTTATAATCTACCTTAAATTAGCTATAAGTAACTTTTATTGTAAATGACCAATTCTTTAGCTATTTGTAGTCCAAACATGTCAAATTAGGTTTGGCAAGCATGCCAAAAACTCTGACACCTAAGATCTTTTCAACTTTGTGAGATTATGTTGTGAGAGTTGGAAACTTACGGCTTACAATTTTAGTAATTGTGTTTGATTTGGTGCAGAATGACAAGATGTCAGTTCAGTTATTTTAAACTATCACACGCCACCTTTTATGGGTTAGCATGCTCTGGCACATCACCTGATTGGCTGAATCATTTCCTGCGTGTTCTCACCTTTCCGCCCATCGCCACCTTTCTCCGCCTTTTCTTCCTTACCAACCGCCACTGTCATGGCGGCCACTGTCATGGCAGCCACTGTCATGGCGGCCACTGTCACGAGAAGGGTCCACAGCTAGGAGAGGAGGAAAGTTGGGTGACCACTGTCCCATATCGAGTATACCTTGCAGGATGAGAATTTTCCCATTCTTTAAGTACTGATATTGTGTTATTTAAACAGTGGTCGATGTAGATAAAATTCAAAATATTTCAAACACTTAAATATGTGCAAAAGATACATAAATATGTGACAATGTCTGAACAAGAAACTACTAAAAAAATAATGGATGTATTACGCTGGGACCTTTCCATAATTTGAGCCAATCACAACCGTTCTTTTCTATTGCAAATGGTGGCCCCCCTATGGGGGGCCACCATTTGCAATACAAAAGAATGGCTCTGATTGGCTGACACCGACAGATATTCTCAGCCAATCAGAGTTGTTCTTTTTATTGCAAATCGCGGCAACCATAGGGGGTAGCCATTTGCAATCGAAAAGAACAGCTCTGATTGGCTGACACTGAGTTCTCGCGAACACGAGAAGAGGAAAGTCTATTTCCAGCAAGTTCAAACGGGCTCAGACGAGTTATAATGTGGCTGGTTGTCCCGCTCCTTTCTGTGCTGAATATGCTTATGACTGTCATGGCGGCCACTATCATGGTGGACACTGGCATGGTGGCCACTGTCATCGCGGCCACTGTCATCTCGGCCACTGTCATGGCGGACACTGGCATGGTGGCCACTGTCATGGCGGCCACTGTCATGGCAGCCACTGTCATGGTGGCCACTGTCATGGCGGCCACTGTCATGGCGGCCACTGTCATGGCGGCCACTGCCTCACTCCCTGGCTATCTGGCAACCCAAGCGAACTGATAACCCCACCCGTCTACAATGGGGCGTTCAGCTCTTCTATGGCTTGGCTCAGGCTGTCGACCCGTCTGTGATATAGCTGAATGAATTGACCCGCCCTCCGGCTTCCTTTGTTGCTTCCATTGTTCCTTCACTGCTTCGATCTGTTAATGGGAAGGCTGTGTAGCTCTCTGTGGACATGCCCCACTACAGATAGGGCCTATCCATTGCCACCTGTTCCCCTGTCTCCAGGATCTTCTACAACAGAGTTACCCAACCATCTAGTTCCACCATTACAGTGGCTAGTGAGAAACTCAATGCAAATACTCAGCACTCAAGAAATCTACTCGACATGAAAGATCAGGTCACGTGATTTCACCATGTTTTTCATACATGAATATTTTATGTATCTTAATGAAAGATCCCCTGAATGTATTGGGTGTCAGTCCAAGTTGCGTCGATTTTTTGGCCCTGCGCCAACAGTTCTACACTGCAGACAGTATGCATGACCTTTTAACTAAGGTAAAACAGGAAAACATTTTAGCCTTTTTGAGGGCAGCTGGACTGTACCACCTCATATAGTTTACTAAATAGATTCTATCAATTAGTAATACAACTTTTCTTTTTCTATGGGAATTTGTTTCCCTTGACCAAAAATATATGAGTGTGAGCTTTCTAATTTAATGAGTGTCTATTGGCACATAATTGATTGTCTGCTTTTACATGTAAAAGCGATGGTTTGAACAAAAAACAAAGATTTCTTGCCGTGAATATGGCCTATGCTGCCGATACGGCGTAAAGCAACCACCAATCAATCAATAATGAAAGATCACACTTTGAATGGATTATTTGAGCATGAATCCAGTAGGTCTGGATTGGTCTGCCCAGTGACATTAGACTGGGAGTACCCCCTCGGTTATTATTAGAGTTCTGTGACGTTACACAGGGTGTGGAACGAGACCTTTACATAGCTTATAAGGCATACATAAAAAAAGTCAAATTCTGCCTTAAGTACTAGGGTCTGCACAACTTTCCAAGTCTGTAATATACCGAAGTCTATGTCCCTGGCCTAAATTAAAAGTAATACTGGTCAAATGATACAAATACAATTTTAGGACAGAAGGCACTGTAAACGCCACCGTTCAGCTTTGGTTGGTTGATTTTGGAATTTTACGTCCTGGCAACACCTATGGTCATATCAGGACAGGTACCGTCTCATGACAGCGCAAACTCATGGCAACTTTTATAGTGCTGCCCCATTGGGAGAACAGGCCGACAGTAACATGACCTGCTATCCCACTCAGTCACATTATCCTGATACTGAGCAAACTAGTCCTTGCCCTATCCTAATAATGCTGAACACCAAGCCAGGAAGTGACAAGTATCAATTTTGTAAGTCATTGGTTTGACACAACCGGGAATTGAATTCTTGACCTTCTGCACTAGAGGCCTGCGCTCTACTGATTCGGCTACAGCGTCCGGTTTCAGCTTTGGTGGTGTAATACAATGGTAGACAAGTCAGTATATAACATTTGGAAACAGGCTTCCGCTTACACAACAAAACATAGTTGACAACCAGACGGGATGGCTGAATGAGTTAGAGCATCCGTCTCCCGTGTTGGTAGATCGTGCGTTCGAACACTGACCACTGACTTAAAAATTGATAGGCCTACTTGTCATTTCCTAGCCAGGCGCACGGCATTATTAGCATAGGGCAAGGAGCAGTGGAATGAGGAAGACCAGTCGTCTCCGATTGAAAGTTCCCCTGCTTAAAACACTAATGTACCCCCACACAAAATTTAATTTAAACTTCAGATGGAAATGGACCAAGTGAGGGCCGAACAACGCAGGTGCTGGAGAAGTAGCGTGTTTGTCTGCTGACTTTTATTTGCACACAAACAAACAGCACACTTTTGTTGTGAAACCTGGAGCCTGGCTGTGTTATTAAATTAGTTTGCAAACTTATTCCAATATTGTGTGGAATAACAAACAGTTCTATAAGTTGATTCGGTTCGTTGGTTCTTGGAGTTTTACATCCTGGCAACATATAGGGTCATAGCAGGACGTGTACTGACTTGTGACAGTTGGCACTCATATCAATTTTATAGTGCTTCCCCACTAGGAGATCAGGCTACCAGCACTGTGTCCTGATATCCTGATCCAACCAGGCCTTGCCCCTATCCTAATAATGTCAAGTGCCTGGCTAGGAAGCAATAAGTATAAATTCTTAAGTCATTGGTTTGACTCGATCAGGGTTTCATTGAACCCGTGGGTTCTACCCACGATCTACCAAAGTGGGAGATGGATGCTCAACTTATCCGGCCATCCCGTCTGGCTGCCATAAGTTGAAGAGAACACAATGCATATAAATAGTTTGGCTCGTGACAATCTCGCTGACTGGCTAATAAAATACATTCTTCTCTATCATCACTGAAAGGGAAAAGAAATCAGGCTCAAATGGACCGGAGTATAGAGTCACATGACCACAATCCAATGGACAGGCGTGGAATACGGGAAGTCCCAGAGGGCTGCGGAGAACAGGGACAACTTGAGAAAACTGGTTGCTAAGTCACCTGTGGTGCCCCAACGACCCTCGCAATAAAGAGATTGATGATGGTGATGATGAATCTATCTAGCCACGGGATGGCAATCCAATATTTTATTACACACCAAGTGTCACCCAAGCTGCTCAAAAGTAAAACTGGTTTTATTTAACGATGCCTCTAGAGCAAATTGATTTTCATATCATCGCCTATTAGACATAATTCACATGGTCATTCTGAATTATTTCTTTGGAGGAAACCCACTGCCACTACATATGCTACTCTTTCTAATAAGCAGCAAGGGGTCTTTTATATGCACTTTCCCACAGACAGGGCAGCACATACCACAGCCTTTGTTGAACCAGTAGTAGACCACCGATTCCCAGGCTGCTCTAGAAGTGTCTCAAATACGCAGCTGGCACAGCCATCACTCTGATACACTCAGTAATATGCGTATAAAACCGGTTTATGCACTACATAACCGCGCATGGCGCCCCCTGGTGACGCGGTTTAATGCAGGTGGTGTTCTCTGCGGGATAACCATGGCCGGGGCTCCAATTCCATTTGAAAAAAAAACCACAAAGATGTCCGCAGTTGGAGCAGATCTGGTGCGCGTGATAATCTCAGCACTAATCGGATACACCCAGCTACCACACACACACCGTTACAACGGTGAAAACATATATATTCCTCCAGTGGGTGTGGTGCGTGCGGGACCCCGCCCACCAATGACACCAACAGTTGGGGAGGGCAGGGGGCACCACCAATGTGTCAAGGAGCAATATATATATATATATATATATACATATATATATATATATACATACAGTATATGTTCCCCTTATATATATATAAATTCGTCTACATTTATGCAGAAGAGACAACCAGGTGATGGTGCTAGTTGCCTCTTGGCAAGGCATAAATATATAAGCCCACCGGTTACACAAATTTGAAATTTGAATCGCAAGTGACGGATTGACCACTTGAACCACTGGAAATCCCCAGTGGCAGCGCCAGTGTAGCCACCATGGGGCAAATCGCGGGACAGCCAGCGATTGGATAATAATACAAATTACAATGTTGGTATACGTAAATGATAAATAATATTAGATAGTAGATAATAATCGGCAGCTACCACTGTGCCCATTTATATATGCATTATACATTATACTTCATATATATATATATATATATATATATATATATATATATATATATATATCTGGTATTTGTCGACTTCACAAAGGCATTCGATACAGTTGGGAGGACCGGGCTATGGCAACTACTGAGAAAGTATAGATGCCAGTAGTATAGTGGGGTTCTTTTCAGCGTAAAATTACGTAATCCTGGCTCTGAGAGAGTCCATTGACCTTAGATGACCCCTTCCGAGGGAGTCCATTGACCTTAGATGACCCGTTCTTTCAGGGTGGGGGGGTAGGTTTGACCTTAGATGACCCGTTCTTTCAGGGTGGGGGGGTAGGTTTGACCTTAGATGACCCTTATTTTGTTGTTGGGTGGGTGGTTTTGTCCTTAGATGACTGGTTTGTCCTTAGATGACCTATGATTGTGTGTGTGTGTGGGTGTGTGTGCGCGTGTGTGTGTGTGCGCGCGTGTGTGTGTGTGAACCGAACCGATGACGTCATTGAGTTTTTTCAGCCTTGGCTACCATCTGTCACCCTGCCCCCCCCATCATTCCCCCCCAGCCGACCCAAACGATGACGTCATTGAGTATTTTCATTGTTGGATATCATCAGTCACCCTTCCACCCCACCCCCCCATCATTCCACCCCCCACCTTTTGCCCCCCCAGCGGACCCAAACGATGACGTCATTGAGTCTTTTCTGTGTTGAATACCATCTGTCACCCCCCATCTTTCCGCCCCCAGCCGACCCAAACGATGACGTCATTGAGCATTTTCTGGGTTTGATACCATCTGCCACCCCGACCCCCCCATCTTTCCGCCCCCAGCCGACCCAAACGATGACGTCATTGAGTCTTTTCTGGGTTGGATATCATCCGCCACCCCCGCCCCCCCATCTTTCCGACCCCCCCATCTTTCCGCCCCCAGCCGACCCAAACGATGACGTCATTGAGCATTTTCTGGGTTGGATATCATCCGACACCCCGGCCCCCCCCGGCCCCCGCCCCCCCATCTTTCCGACCCCCCATCTTTCCGCCCCCAACCGACCCAAACGATGACGTCATTGAGCATTTTCTGGGTTGAATACCATCTGCCACCCCGACCCCCCCATCTTTCCGCCCCCAGCCGACCCAAACGATGACGTCATTGAGCATTTTATGGGTTGGATATCAGCCGCCACCCCGGCCCCCGCCCCCCCATCTTGCCGCCCCACCCGACCCAAACGATGACCTGGCTTATCCTTAGATGACCTATGATTGTGTGTGTGTGCGCGTGTGTGCGCGTGTGTGTGTGTGTATGTGGGAATCGAAACGAAATTTCAGTGATAGTTGAACCCAAATGATGGAGTCATTGAGCTACAATACGTTGAGCTGCAATGGTTTGATGTCATCACTGTTTGATTGGATTTGTTGCAAGTGAGAATGGGTGACATATCGGAAGATATCGCGCAATGCATTATGCGAGATAGTGATCACGCGTTTATGGAGGATTTGACAAGATATAGGAATATTCAGAGTATTCATATTCCTTTGGATAAAGAGCATATTCCTGATTTCTTTTCCGTTTGGAAGGAGAATAAACAGCTTCGATTGCCTATGAAACTTCAACCCCTGCTTACAGCATTACAGGAATTTGAACAATTGTTACAGAATTATGATAATGATTACATCATTTTATATCACGCGACTCAACCCCAAGCACAAGTATATCCTGTGAGTTTTCAATTGGACGCGAATAGCGCGAGTATTCATATCATAGTTCATTGTGCCGGTGTTGGAGTTATTGATAGATCTAGTGGGAAATTGCTCCCACAACTTACAGACAGTCTTCAATATAACAATTTAATTTGCTGCGCTATTGACTATGGGTGGAAGCGTTTTTCCTGCATTCTCATTCCGAATAAAGAAGCGTTTTCACAGGAGATTTCATTTGCCTTTAACAATGCTCGGATTATTTCATATGGAATGCATTGGAAGTGGCCCTTCTTCGGTTGGCGAACTATGATGTTGGATTCCATTGATGCAAGCGATGTTGATGATAACAATGACCTCAATATCACTATCTGAAATGAGTATGCGCACAAGTGTGTGTGTGTGTGTAGTTTTCCGTTGCACACCGCCTAGGCGAAACCAACCTCCATGCATATCCTCCCTCCCTCCCATTCTCCCTCCCTCCCTCACCCCACGTATTCACTCCCCCTCCCACTCCACATCCGAATGGGTCGGTTTTCTTTTGTGTGTGGTGGGAGGTTTTCTTTTGTGTGTGGTTATTTTTTTTTTTTTGGGGGGGAGGATAGTTGTTTTTTAAAGTCTCACAGACCCCACAAGCTATATAAGCTTTTCCATTGATACCTCCACCACGAGTCACTGTTCCTCTCAGTCGCTATCATGACTTTCATGCAGAAGGGGTTTTTGAAGCGCTCAGTGCCAATGACTGAGTCTATAGCAGCAGTAGCAGTAGCGACAGCAGCAATGAGTAAACCAGTGAAAAAAAAGAAAATGAGTTTATACTTCTCCAATACAGATGGAGAGGAACTTGAGGAGGGATTTGAGGAGGAAATGTCAATTATTGAATCCTCTCCGATTGAAGACAGCGATTTCATTAAGAGACGGAGAAGTGAGGAGAAGCGGGAGAAAACTGGAAGTCAATCAAAGGAGAAGGAGAGCGAGAATGACAGCGAGAATGAGGCGGAGTTGAATTTCATTTCACACTCCAAGTTATCTTCTTTTCCTCATATTTTGAATTCAGCCCCGCATTCTTCTTCTTCTTCATCTTCTTTAGTGAGAAGGAGGAGGACTGTTGAAGAGTCGAATGATAAGGAGAAGCAGAAGGAGAAGCAGAAGGAGAAGGAGAAGGGGAAGGGGAAGGAGAAGGAAGAGGAGGAGGAGGAGGAGGAGGAATCGCTACTATCAGCTATGCCAACTTCTCCATTGATTATTCCAAAACGTTTACTTCCAGCAGGAAGTAAGACGCGTCGGAAGATTTCAACATTCTTAGTCAGTCCCCGAGGAATCGATATGACGCAATTTGATGCAGCCAGCTTTCCGTTGGGCAACGATGTGTATGTGGAACGCGTGAGGGGTCCCGGCATCAAGCTAGGCATAAAGATTGCGCTATGGACTCGTCATGGACGCGATGACTATGCTGCGGGAGGTGGGGCGCAAGCCATCCCAGAGTTGGAGGGGGGATTAACCAAGCATGATGCTAATGATGTGATACTCAAGTCAGCGAGCAATCGATATTTCATGGACTGATGAAAACGCCATCGCCATCATGCTTGAAAGCATTGATGATATGATACGCGCTCTGAAAGAGGCTAAGACAGAGCGTCGCTTTGGGGGATTCCACGTCAACTTTGGTCGCGGTGTGTATGCGGTGATTGAGCGAGACAGTTCTCGCATTGACTTTCGCAGATGGTTTGTTTCGAGCACTGAAAGATCAAAACCTCCAGAGAAAAGGATGCTAACTTCTTGCAAACAGGGAGTTTATTTGAGTGCAAATCAATTGGAAGTTTTAAGCAAGTTTCTGAAGGAACACCTTCCATCATTCCTGTTCCCGCATGGTGACTTTGAGGTGAAGTGTGATGAGATTGCGCACAATTGCAAGCAGTGCGACATCTGTAATCGTGTTGGTTTTCTTCCTATGGAACTTCAGTTGGCAAAGATGATGTTGTCTCACTCTAAAGTAAACTGAGGTCTCACTCTAAAGTAAACTGAGGAGAATTAGTATTAGTAGTATAACTAAAATAAGTTGTAATAACAACATCATTAAGACTATCAGTAACAGCAGCAGTAACAGTAGTTATTCATGTGTATGTATTTATGTGTATCTTTTGTTCTATATATATATATATATTGAAAATGTTTGTTCGTAAAACAGTAAGAATAAAAGACAGAAAACATCATTAATGTATTTCATAGTTCTTATTTTATTCATAACTTAATGCTAATGATAAACATTGGATGAGTCATCTCTCAACACGATGAAACAATAAATATCTTCATTAATTCAAAAAACATACATTCATTGCAAATGTAAAAAATACTCAATGCTTGTATTCATCATTTTACACAGAAACTCGGTCTGAAGCATTTCTTTCATTGGAATAATGCTCGTAATACTCAGTGATAATACAAATACACAAATCATGAGGGAAAAACAAGTTAAGCACTTTTTTTTCCAAGTCATTAAGAAGGATGCTTCTCGTTCATCGGATTCTTCACCACTACTACTATTATCAACAGCGAAGTCAATATTAGCTTTACAAGTGTTTGAATCAGTGAAATCAAACTCTCTCGGTGGGAGGAGTTCCTTCCCCTGTGACAATTGCATTTGTGTTGTTGTTGTTGTTGATGTATTTTTTTTTAGTAGCAGTAGTAGTAGTATCACATCAATGACATTAATAACACCATCATCATCAACATCAATATCAATATCAATAACTACATAACCCCCAACAGTGGTTATAGTTCGAGTGACTAATAGCAAGTAACGTCTTTTCCCAAAACTAATCAATTTATACTTTAAAATTTCATCAAAATCATTATTACTATTATTATTATCTTCTATAGACAAGTTGGTTTTTTGTTTAGTGAATTAACTTATGATGAGCTCTTTTTTGGGGTGAAATAGTTTTACTTTTTGCCTTTGTTTGAGGGAAAAATATTCTCCCTCCTCTTCCAACTCCTCAATTTCCTCACTTTTCCTAATGTGCTGGTTATGAACTTCCCTGTATGGAATTTCATCATTGAAATGAGGAGGAGGAGGAGGAGGAGGAGGGAAGCTTCTCTTTTTTGGAGGGACGGGACATGCGTTAAGGGGAGTGAGTCTTTTTTTCGACTCCTTCACCTTTTCCACCGTGTTTTGCATTTGTAGTCGGAAACGACTTTTCATATGTTTCCGGCGAGAGTTTTGCATGAAATGTGGAGTTTTCCACACATCTCCCTCACCTTCTTCATCTTTATCATTCATAGTAACTCCAACAATATCAACATCATCATCTTCATCATCATCATGATGATGACGATGATGATGATGATGATGGTGCGTCTGTTTTTTTCTCCCCATTTTTTTCACCAGTTTTCTTGCACATTCTACTAGCGGTGATGAAGTAGAGAGCGCATCGCTCCTCGCGGTTAATGCTGCAATAGAAATGGGGGAAGTAAAATGTAAGGGAGGAGTATGCAACCCCCCCACCTGTAGCTCACCCGCCGGATCTAGAGTTTCTAAAGGAGGGGCAGAGGAAGAGGAATGCGGTGGAGAGATTCCCCATTCTAATTTTAATAAAAGTAAATCTCTCTTACTAATAAACTCTCCACCGCATTCCTCATTAACAACTTCAACTTCAACTTCAACTTCAGGGAGGGGAATGGGGAGAGAAGGAGACTCCATCTCCAAGTCAAAGAGAAGACTCTCACAATTTATGGGTTGGCAACTCATTCCAAGATAATTATTGCACACACTCCCCATTTCAACAATAGAGTCATTCGCTAGTGGAGAGGGAGGAGGAAGAACTCCATCTCCCGGCACTAGAAATCCACATTCAATGATGTTGTTGTCATTAACCGCATTGGTAGTGGTCGTGGTTGTGGTGGTGTCGTGGTGGAGGCAGTGGGAAAGGGAATGCTGATGGGGAGAAAAGGTAACTTCCTTTGATGCGAAAGGGGAGGAGAAAGGGGGTGGGGAATGGAATTAGAATTGGAATTAGAATTACAATCGAAAGGAGGGGGAGGAGGAGGAGGAGGAGGAGGAGGAGAAAGATGACAAGTTGAAGAAGGATGATTAGTAATATCCTTCATTACTCCACTTTTCATCAACCTCATTCTCCCATTCTCCTTCTTTTTCATGGTGATATTTTCAGGAAGTTGAACACGTCGCATCACCTCTTCCGAATTTTGCGCGCTCACAGCTTGCATCTTTCGCATCGTCATAGCAGGTGGAAAGCGAGAGTTCGGTTGGGATGCGACGCTCACCGCAGCCAGCTGTAGTTGAACGCTGGCACACTCCACTTCACTCAATCCAATCTTGACACTTTCGACTGCTTTCTCCATCCTCTGCACGCGCTCCTTCAACGCCACAATGGAAATCGTCATTCGTCTTTGGGCGACATTAAAGAACTTGATAACATCAAGTCTGAGAGAAAAAGAAAGAGAGAGAGAGAGAGAGAATGGGATTAATAATAATAATAATAATAATAATAATCAAAATAGTTGGTAAGGGAGATACACCCACATATATATATATATATATATATATATATATACATATATTTATATAGGTGTATATACATTCATTCATACACACACGCGCGCACACACACACACACACACTCTCAAGAGAAAGACGCAATCACATACTCACACCCGCAAACGCGCACTCACATACACACAGCGACTGCATGCTTCCATTCTGTCATGGGTACGCACACAAGTGAGCGCACACACACGCGCGCACACACACGCACACACACTCTCAAGAGAAAGGCGGGAGTGAATAATAATAATGATAATAATAATAATATCCATCATACAATACATGTGTATGAAGCGTGAGTGTACGCTTACATACACTCACGCTTCATATATGCGTACACTCACCCTTCATATACATACACTCACGCTTCATATACATTTACTCACACAGCATAGCACACCATATACAGGCGCTTTTTCACACAACCACATACTCACACGCATGCGCGCACACACGCACACACACACACGCACGCACACTCACACACGCGCGCACAGACGTACATACTCTCACATAAGAATTCATTCACACAACTTAAACAGACAAAAGATCAAGAAAAAAAAAAATATATATATATATATATATATAAATATATATGTGAAATATATGTGTGTATATTTCAACTTACCCTTCTTCATGCGAGACGTCATTGCGTGCATTGATGTAGGTCATTCCTCCACTCATGTTGCCGTCGTCAGTTGAGTAATAAATTTGTTGAATGGGGGCTTTACCCGATGGGGCTTGACGGAGGAGAAGTCGTTAGTAGGGTAGTAAATCTGTCGGGGGGAATACCCGTTGGTGTGTGTGTGATGTAGTTGGTGTCACTATCGGATAACACTGTCGGCTAGAAGTGATAGACTTGCTGACCCTGGTGGTGGTGGCTGTGGTGGAGGTGGTGGTGGTGGTGGTGGTGGTGATGGTGAATTTGGAGGAGGAGGTGGTGGTGAATTTGGAGGAGGAGGTGGTGGTGGTGTGGAAATAAGCTCTATTCTCACTGGAGTATAGATGATGCTTGATGGAAGTAAAAAATCCACCAGTTTTTATACTCACCAGAGTGAATAAGCCACGCCTAGTTTAATTAGATTTCAAAATCATCACACCCTCCCTCCCATGATAACAAAGTATTTTTAGTTTTTGGTTTGTTTTTTTATCAATGGAACTCCTTTCCTCTCTACCCATTGGATGAGATATTTGATGCAAAACGTTCTAACTCTCCAAGCATAGTTTCCTATTCACCTCCCCTGACATCCCCCTCCTTCACTATCCTCCTCCTTCACTCCCCTCCTCCCCTCCTCCCCTTCCAAAAGCAGTGTTAAGTGATGCGAAACAAAACATTCTCCAAGCATATACTCCAATCCCCTGTGGGCATAGCGCGGATCTCTCCTCTCCTCTCCACTCACACACACTCACTACCCCTCTGTGAAACAAAACACTCTCCAAGCATATACTCCAATCCCCTGTGAGTATCGCACGTGCCTCTCCTCTCCACTCCACACACACACACACACACACACACACACACCACCCCTCTCTGCGAGGCGGTGGTTGTTGGGGATGTTTGACAGAAGACAAGCCAGCTGTTGTTTAAATTCATTCGTCTCACAATAAAATGTTCATATCTTATTTATTTTGGATTTATTTATTCTTTGATGTAACTATATTTCTCATGTTTTCTAGATATTTTGGGAGGAGGGATTGGATAAAAAATATGATGAAGATGATGACGATGGTGGAGAGGAAATAACTTTCTACAATAATTTAATTCCTCCAACATATGTTTCACCATTGAAAAGAAAGAAAGATCTCATAGGCAGAAGTTTGATGAAACACTACTCACATCTTCCTCCAGTATTTGAAAGTCGACTTAACGTGGAGAGCGGGTTTTCCTTCTAAATCTAGGTACGTTTATTCAAGGTGATAATGTGATATAGTTCACTTTATTTATTTAGGAAAACTCTTTTGAATGATATTAGTTTCATTTAACTCCACCAACTAAAAGGAAAGATGGTAAGGAAACTCATTGATATATCACAAATGTTTATATATACTTCCATACATACATACATACATACATACATTCATGCATAATTTT
>JASIRB010000345.1:0-24999 GCA_030323885.1 Branchipolynoe longqiensis | reverse complement strand
TTCGCCTCCGAACCGGTGTCGAGCTTGAACTTGACAGGACAACCGTTCACCCGAACGATCGCGTGCCACAGCTCGGCATCCTGACCAGCACCGCGGTCGACGGCACCGACGAAGAGATCCATTGCCAGGACGTTGACTTCCGCCGGATCCGGGTCTTGCTCAGCATTATGAGGGTCGGGCTCTTCCATGGTAAGCTCATTGACCCTGCCCAGCCTGCTCCTGCAGACCTTACCAAAGTGCCCGATCTTCTTACAGGCTATACAAGCCTTTCCTTTCGCTGGGCAGACTCCTCGGCGGTGTTCATATCCACAGTTCTGGCAGCGGATCTTGAACTGTCCAGCCCCGCCGGTATTCCAAGATGGCGATTTCCAAGATGGCATCGCGGATGACTGAACCACCGGTGCACTGGTACGCACATTAGCATAGTTCTGTATGAAATCAATTTCTTTACTTTCAATGTCTGACTTGGTGTTCTCCAACAGCGAAGAACTAAACTCACTCATCTCACATATATCGACACATTTTCCCAATGTTAACTCCATGGTTTGCAGCAGTTTGTTCCGTAAATTCACATTCTTTACGCCAGCCACAATCCGATCGCGCAATAGCGATTCTTCCACCGTACCATACTCACAATCCTTCACTTTGTCTCTCAATGCCGTTATATATGTAGCCATATTTTCTGTCGCCTGATTATGTGAGTTAAACTTATATCGTGTGATAATGATACAGCATTTACCGACACAATAACCCGATATCCATATTGGTGAAGACCTTTTGCGCCTCCTCGCCGGCTAGGTGAAGAAAGATGCAGCATTGCACTCGTTCTGTCTTCAATACGACACCTGCCGCAGTAGCGTAAATATCATATGCTCTGATCCATGTTTTCCAGTTCGATCTCGCATTGTGGCTGAGGACAAGCTGACCAGGAGGCCGCAAAGCCGGCAACGTATTAGTGGGCGGCATTCTTCCTCATCTGACACCATGTGAAAGTACGACGTCTGAACACTTTGAGTTCTGGATACTGAATGGTTTATTCACGGCCTAGGGCACGCTTGACCCGCCGGCTAAACTTTCCATGACGTCATCTCATTTGCATAACTCTTTGTCTCAACCTCTGCATCTCGTTAACATATATTAACCACACACCTGTACGTCTATTACGCATATATCACACTGTGGAGTCTATCACATCTCCAACATGACTGTAATTCCATTGAATTAGTCAAGTTTATTAGTGGCGCAACTTACATCACTATGCACAACCTATGGTGCAAGTTTGGTTAGGAACATAAACATTTCTTATGACTAAACCTTGAAAACCCTGTCGTTCACTCCGAAAGCTGTCGACTTGCACTATTTTTAGTTCATGCTTCGTATTAGCGCAATTGTTAAGTATGGCGCAATCATTCCCATTTAGTGGCGCCGAACAAAGGATATTGTCATGGGGGTGATGAAAATGGGAAATACTGCGCCTAGAGCGGGACTCGAACCCACGTCTCTTTGCATTCCGGGCCAGTGTGCTAACCATTACACCACCTAGGCTCCCTGATATCAATACACTCCCCACGCCTACCTGTCTATGTGGTTACTTGCCTGAGAGGTCAGTGCAGACCACTACACTCGTCCCCCTGGAATTGTAAGTCTTGTAATGCTTACAATTACATACATACAGGCAATGCACTAACACATACATACACAGGGTAGGTTCAACACCCATACAGCGCAAAGCTTGTACAGGATCCTGGTCACGGCAACCAGTGTCATGGGGGTGATGAAAATGGGAAATACTGCGCCTAGAGCGGGACTCGAACCCACGTCTCTTTGCATTCCGGGCCAGTGTGCTAACCATTACACCACCTAGGCTCCCTGATATCAATACACTCCCCACGCCTACCTGTCTATGTGGTTACTTGCCTGAGAGGTCAGTGCAGACCACTACAATATTACCGTCTGGCAGAGCCGAAGCACTCCGTCGTCTGCGCTGCAGTCGGTCCTTCAATCAATGAATCTGTTCTACGTGACTGCTGACATGTAAGCGCTCCTCTACCAACATCACGAGAATGTATTAATTCAGGTTTTTGTTTAGTTTTATCATAGAAAAATACATTATTTCGTTTTTTTCTGGCCAGAAACAATTGTATCGAACTCAGTATGAGTTAATCTGTCTACTGTAGAGTGGTTTTTTTAATGTCTTTGGTGTTTTAGGATTTTATATTCTGTTCATTCTTTCCTTTAAAAAAAAGAAGAAGCTATTTGACATATTTTAGCATTATTGCTTTGAATATTTTCGCTGCGGCTGACACGGATCGTACCGGTCGCGGTGACCGAATCAGTAAAGCGCAGGTTTCCTATGTGGAAGGACGGGGGTTCGAATTCCAGCCGAGTCAAATCACTGACTTATCAAATTAATACTTGTTGCTATTGATACTGCTGTTACTTGTGGGATACCAGGCCATGGTGCCAGCAGCCTGGTCTCCCAGTCGGCAGTACTCTAAAATCACCATGAGTGCGTACATTCACAAGTCGGTGACCTTAGATTTTGCTAGGATGTAAAACAACAGCAAACAAAGAGGTCGTGGGGAGACAGTAGTGAAAGTGGACGCTGACTGGTGGTGGTGGTACGGGTAGTGGTGGCACCTGCAGTCAGACGGGCATAATCAGTAATAAAATGTGTAGGGACTAACATTGTTTACATTCACATTAAGTCCTTATACAATTCACATTGGTCATAATGCGAAGCATTACGTTTGATGCGAGGAAAGGAAGAGACCCTCCCCCGCCCCGGGCTGTCGCGCTGCGCTCTCACCTCACCCGATGCCGCCGCGCGCCGCTCCCTCCCCCACCCCCCTATCGCGCAGCATTCGCGCCTCACCCGACGCCCGCTGCTCACCGCCTCTCGCCCTCCCCCGGGCCGGCAGCATTCACACCTCACCTGCTGTCGCCCATCCCCCTCCCCTTATAAGGCCGCCCGCCGGCCTCCGTCAGGCACTCGCCCTCCTGCCGCCCTCCAGCTCTCTTCCTTTTTTCTTTGGACCTCACCTCGCCGGACCTCACCTCGCCGGACTCCACCTCGGACCGCTGCAACTCCTCAGGCCGCCCCAAGCATGCCAGGACAAGGCAAGGGCTCCCGGACGACCGCCCTGGCCACGCCGGGACCCTCCTCAAGATCTCCGCGGGGCGCTCCACCCTCCTCGGCCCAGGCGTCCCCATCGGCGCCCTCGGACCGCACCTCGGGCGCCGACATGACGGCCATCATGGAGGCCATCCAGCGCCTCCAGACCCAGTACCGCCAGACTAGCGCCCTTATCAACGCCCGTATGGATGCCCTGGAGTCGGGGGGACCCCGACCCTCCCCGCGCGGCAGCCGTCTCACCACAGCACCCACCCCGGCACCTCAGGCGCGCGCCGGGGCCGGGGCCGGGGCTCGGCCCCCGGCGCCACCTCAAGCGATCACGGCCCGCCCCGACGCCCTGGACTGCGGAGCCGCCCGCGAGCCCGAGGGGACGCCGCCGCCCACCCCGAGGCGGCGGAAGGCCTACAGCACACCGCCCATCCCAACACCTCGGGCACATCTCGCCGGGGGGGGCGCCCCATCCCCCGCCACCTCAAGCGCCGCGGTAGGGAGCCCGGGCGACCGCCGCGGCCACGCCGGGCCCCTCCCCAGACACCACAGCAACCACAGCAGCCGCCGACGGAGCCGCCTGCGAGCCCGAGGGGACGCCCGCGAGCCCCGAGGCGGCGGACGGCGTACAGCACACCGCCCATCCCATCACCTCGGGCACGCGTCGTCGGGGGAGCGCACCCCCCCCCTTCAAGCACCGCTCCCGGGAGCACAGACCCCGGCCGCCTCGGCGGAGCGCGCACGTGACCACGCAGCGGCCCCCGCCTCGCCAGATTTTTAGGAAGCCGGCACCTCCAGCCCGGCCCGGAGGCCCCTAACCGGCCCACCTATCCTGACAACGCCGCCCACCGCACCCCTGCCAGCCCCCCTGACACCACTCACCACAGCACCACCAGCTTGCCCGAGGCGCGGCCTGACCGCCACCTCGGCACTACCGACCTCATCGGCAACTACCTCTCACTTGGGGCCCAGCGCCCCCCCCCGTAAGGCTCCCACCGCCGCCCAGCGCCAGCTGCCCATCACCCTCGACCCAGACGTCCACCTCGACCCAGGCGACACCGCCTTCCTCTGCCCCCCCCCGACGACCTCCCTCCGGACCCCCCGGACCTCGCCAAGGGGCGGGCCAAGGGGCAGGCCTCTTCCTTCTTTGGCCGCCCGCCCCCTGTCGACGCAGGCCCCCGACACTCCCCGCCCACGCCTTGGTGCAGGTGGGGGGGGTCTCCGGGGAGGCTCGGTGTGCCTCATCTGCCGCTCCACCCCTACCTCCCCCGCCCGTGCTCGTCAGGAACCAGGTCTGCCTGCCTGCCTGCCTGCCATCACCTAGGTCTGCCTGCCTGCCTGCCTGCCTGCCATCACCTAGGTCTGCCTGCCTGCCTGCCTGCCATCACCTAGGTCTGCCTGCCTGCCTCCATCACCTAGGTCTGCCTGCTGCCTGCCATCACCTAGGTCTGCCTGCCTGCCTGCCATCACCTAGGTCTGCCTGCCTGACTGCCATCACCTAGGTCTGCCTGCCTGCTGCCATCACCTAGGCTGCCTGCCTGCCATCACCTAGGTCTGCCTGCCTGCCTGCCTGCCATCATCTAGGTCTGCCTGCCTGCCTGCCTGCCATCACCTAGGTCTGCCTGCCTGCCTGCCTGCATGCCATCACCTAGGTCTGCCTGCCATCACCTAGGTCTGCCTGCCTGCCTGCCATCACCTAGGTCTGCCTGCCTGCCTGCCTGCCATCACCTAGGTCTGCCTGCCTGCCTGGGGGCCCTTCCCGACGCCTCACCCTCACCACTGCCGACAGCCCGCGATTTCCACCGACAACCTCCCAGCGACCACCGATCGCAGCGCCGCCCATCAGAGCCGGGGATCATCACCTCGGGCCTCACGCCTCAGACGACAGCCCAGCCCAGCCTCACGAGGAACCCTCTTCCGATGGCACAGCCGCCGACCTTCACGACACCGCCCCCCCACCCCGCCCAGCCCTGAGGACTTCGGTGCCCTCCTGCTCAAACCTCGCCGGAGCTCCTCACCGGATCCCTCCAAGGAGCGGGCCTCCTCTATCTTTGGCCGCCCGCCCCTTGTCGACGTAGGCCCCGGACACTCCCGCCTACACAGGGAACCTCAGGGCACCTGGACCTCCGAGGCGGTCCACCCTTACTGCCCCGCCTCGCCCCCTCGGGCGCGCCGCGAGCCCTCTCCGCCCTTTTGGTGGAGGGCTCCTCGGCACCCCCTCACCGAACCACCCACAGACATCTTCCTCTGTATACTCTGTGCTGAGGCGTCAAATAAACGCCTTTCTTTCCACCCCCGCCTTGCTTTCTTCCTTTTCGCGCATCATACATCCAGTGAAACTAATGTGGCTCTCACGCTGCAACAACCCTGATGTTGATACGCGGGTGATATATAACAATGCTTATATTAGGTAGTATGTACAACTTATCACCATTATCATCCCCATTATCTACACCATCCCCACCATCTCCACCATTCATACAATCGCCACCATCTCCACAATCCCCACCATCCCCTCCATTATCACCATCCCCATCATTCCCACCATACCCACCATTATCGCCACCCCCACCATCTCCACCGTCCCCACCATCCCCACCATTCTTACCATCCATACAACCCTCACCATCTCCACGATTCGCACCATCTACACCTTCTCCACCATTCCTACCATCCATACAACCCTCACCATCTCCACCATTCCCACCATCTCCACCTTCTCCACCATTCCTACCATCAATACGATCCGCACCATCTCCACGATTCCCACCATCTACACCTTCTCCACCATTCCTACCATCCATACAACCCTCACCATCTCCACCATTCCCACCATCTCCACCTTCTCCACCATTCCTACCATCAATACGATCCACACCATCTCCACGATTCCCACCATCTCCACCTTCTCCACCATTCCTACCATCCATACACCCCTCACCATCTCCACCATTCCCACCATCTCCACCTTCTCCACCATTCCTACCATCCATACAACCCTCACCACCATTCCCACCATTCCCACCGTCCCCACCATCCCCACCATTCTTACCATCCATACCACCCTCACCATCTCCACCATTCCCACCATCTCCACCGTCTCCACCATTCCTACCATCCATACGACCCTCACCACCATCTCCACCATTCCCACCATTCCCACCGTCCCCACCATCCCCACCATTCTTACCATCCGTACAACCCTCACCATCTCCACCATTCCCACCATCTCCACCTTCTCCACCATTCCTACCATCCATATGATCCGCACCATCCCCACCATTCCCACCATCTCCACCTTCTCCACCATTCCTACCATCCATACGATCCGCACCATCCCACCATTCCCACCATCTCCACCTTCTCCACCATTCCTACCATCCATACAACCCTCACCACCATCTCCACCATTCCCACCATTCCCACTGTCCCCACCATCCCCACCATTCTTACCATCCATACCACCCTCACCATCTCCACCATTCCCACCATCTCCACCGTCTCCACCATTCCTACCATCCATACGACCCTCACCACCATCTCCACCATTCCCACCATTCCCACCGTCCCCACCATCCCCACCATTCTTACCATCCGTACAACCCTCACCATCTCCACCATTCCCACCATCTCCACCTTCTCCACCATTCCTACCATCCATACGATCCGCACCATCTCCACCATTCCCACCATCTCCACCTTCTCCACCATTCCTACCATCCATACGATCCTCACCATCTCCACGATTCCCACCATCTCCACCTTCTCCACCATTCCTACCATCCATACAACCCTCACCATCTCCTCCATTCCCACCATCTCCACCTTCTCCACCATTCCTACCATCAATACGATCCGCACCATCTCCACGATTCCCACCATCTCCACCTTCTCCACCATTCCTACCATCCATACAACCCTCACCATCTCCACCATTCCCACCATCTTCACCTTCTCCACCATTCCTACCATCAATACGATCCGCACCATCTCCACCATCTCCACCATTCCCACCATCCACCAGGGGCCGTATGCACCAATCGGTGTTAGGGCCTTAACCGCGGGTAGGCTAGCTCCACACGGCTAAATGTGAGAAATTGGTATGCACCAATCGGTGCCAGCGTTAACCGCGGACCATAGCCTAGGCTAAGCTACCCCAGTTTCAAATCAGGTTTAACTGCTAGCCGGGGCGGTTAGTGTGCGTGTGTGGCTCTCAATCTATTCAATGCTGTCATATTTAACAGAATTATGTTCGCCATAAGTGAAATTTGATCAATTTAACCCTAAATGCGAAGCGATATTAACGCTGCTGCCGTAGCAGCGGCGATATTAATATTTTCGAATCGACGAATTTAAAGTAAACAAATCGCCGCCGCCGCAGCGACGTCGATATCCATACTGTCCAACGTCAAATAAAAATGGCCGCCGCCGCCGAATCGGCGGCAATATATTATGCCCAAATCTATTCAATGCTGTCATATTTAACAGAATTACATACTGTACAAGTGATATTTTAGCAAATTAACCGCAAAAACGAACCGAAAGTAACGGCGCCGCTACAACGGCGGCAATATTAATATTGTAGAATCGAGGGAATTCCCAAATCTATAAATAAACTCACAGTTAGCTATCCGCCCCGGCTAGTACATTGGTGCATACCGATCCACACATTTCTCCAACTCCCCGCTACCCTGAGCTAGATAACCGCGGCTAGCGCCTTAACTCCGGCTAAGCCTATCACCAATTGGTGCATATGGCCCCTGCACACAAACACACACATGCGATTGTGTAAATTAGCTTCGTGTCAGCACAATAATTAAGTAATTAACCAAAGGCCGACATGAATCACCACGACATGCCTGGGCCCGTATGCATGACGAGAGAGTTATCGCCCCCGGGGGTAAGGACCGAGTTCGGGGTAGCTACCTCCGGAGGTTAGAAATGGGTCATGCGGTATGCACGGAGGCAAAGCGGCGCAGAGGTAGCTACCCTTGTAGTTATTTATAGTTATTTATAGATTTGGGAAATCCCTCCGAGTATGTACGCGGCGAGCAGTGTTATTTGGGTGTATAGTGCGTTACAACCAGCGGGCTTTCCGGTTTTCACTTCGACAAGGTACATGTGTCTACAGCTACAATTACGTTTGCAGAGTTAAAATCATACTTTCGCCAAGCTCTTCGACAAGGCTCAACATAAGATAATAATACGGCTATTTTGTGCGTTTCTACACCGGGTCAAACTCCGTGAGTCTTCAACGCCTACAACGACAGACGGACGTGAGGTACATTGACAATTTATATTTACGTTAATTGCATACGGCAAACAAAATGTTTTTTTTTTTAGTGTTTGTCATTTTTATACAACTCCAAATAACTGTACATGTACTTTTATTCATATATCTAAAAGGCAGTACACTAAAACTCCATGCTTGTTTTTAATCTTTATTCACTGGCAATTGCTAAAATACCCTAAATAGCTATTTAACAGTTCCAAAGTGATGGCAAAAAGTATTGAATGCTGTCTAAATTAGAATACCATGCAAACTAGTGTTAAGTTACTGACCATTTTTGGGTGTCATCCTATTGATTACCGTTTGTGGAATGAGCAAATGTGTGCAATATTAACTAGCCTAGGACATTACAAAGGTTTACTTTTGGAGCGTAAACATTGACTGTTGACACATTTAAGTAACTAGCCGATCTACAAGCTTCTAGGTACTCGCTCATTCCAAATTAAATTAATCGGTGCCCCCCCCCCCCCCAATACATTACTATTGCATTTGTAAAAAAAAGGTATCACCTGGCTATACTATTTCTTGCTCTACGTGGATCCTTGCCTTTATTGAATTTTACTTACATGATACTTACATGATACACAAACGGTCGAGTATAACCAACTACAAATCATTAAGTTTTGTACTAGTACACGGATATGCATGATATTGGTGTAATTTAAATCAAATGCTACCGTCTTTATCATGAGTAAAGTATGACTCTCATACAGTAAACTATATTTTTTCCAGATACCTGCAGCTACACGGGGTGAAAAGTCAATGCACAATACCCACTCCGGTATGTCTTTTGTGCCGACTCCGTCTCCATCTCCGTCTCCGTCTGCCTCTGTCAGCAAAAGGCCAAGAAAGGCAAACTACTCCGAAAATGAGATTCGGGTGCTGCTGGAAGAGATCATGCTGGGGAGGATCATGCTGTTTTCCGCGTTCAATAATCGCATCACAGTCCAGGAAAAAAAACGTGCCTGGGATGTGGTGACCGCGGCTGTCAACGCGTGTGGGATTGCCAAACGCTCACGTTTAGAAATAAAAGAAAAGTGGAAGGGTATGAAGGGGGAAGTAATCACGCGTCAGAGGCGAGCGGGCCAAACGGGGGAAGGCCCACCAGAGTCGCCACCTCCCTATGAGGAGACAATCCTACAGATCGTAGGTTACGAGTCGAACTTGTTTCAAGGAGTGAGTGGTAAGTTAATAAATAATGTAATGGTTTAAAAATGATGAATACCTTTACTAAGTTGTAAACCATGCTATTATTAAAAGTGATTCCAATTCAAGTAAAATCGGCTGTGTTAATGTCAAAGTACAGCCTAAAGTGTTAATCATAACCCTTAATAGGTCTGACAAGTTGACATGTATGACAAATGTCAAAAGAATTATCATAAATATTCAGAAACTGTTATAATATTGTTTTGTTTGTGGTAACATATTTGTACTACGTCATGTTGTGGGTAGTCAGTTGTCGTTGCAATAATATTGGATGTTTTGGTACCTAGCTCGACTGTATGCACGTCATTTGTGGAATGTATAGTGCCTTTGATTGAGGGAACATTTTTAAAGTAACAAAACAACAGTTATGCTACGTATAACCACAATTTAATTAACATTCCTATTTATTGACTACATGTTTATACATCTCTCATCACAGCACCAAAACCTTAAACTAATAACCACCACAAATCATAAATCCCTACTCCATTGTTCTCTTGCAGCCCGCCATCCGGCAAGCTTTGTCGGTGAGTATTTTACAACAAAATGAAAATGCACTGCAAACCTCGCTTGCTATAAGCGTCGGTCCACATAACACTGGCTGGTTGTGGGGTTTGGTAACATATCAATATATACACCGGGTAAATGTGCATATAACCAACTATCACGACAAAGTATTTGGGTCACTCTCCCTAAAAATGCACATCATAGGTCGCGATTATGAACCCTCATAACAAAACTACAGGCTTTTCGTTCTATAATACCTTGCATTTCCATGTCCATATGTGAGTGAATGAACTGTGTCCAACAGTCGTCCTTCTACTTATGAAACGTCCCTTTTTCAACAGGACATATGGCAGAGGGTGGAAGCATTATTAACATTGTTTAGTTTCAGTTAAATATGGCGCAATGTACACATATTTCAACCCGCCATAATCTATTTGTAGACCACGCGCCCGCGCAAGCCAAAGTGTCAGTGGCTGAACAAGTCGACACCGGGTACTCCCAGACCATGGCCGTGTCCGCCCAGTCCACGCCCGACAATGCGACGGAATACATTGTATGTGATCCAGTTACCCGCATGTCGCAATCGTTATGCTCGGTCACTGAGATCACTCCCGTGTATTCCTCCACCCCCGTTCTGGATACAGCACCGGATCCCAGAGGATGCGTAACAGTACCCTTTGTGCTTGAAGGTAAGTTCGGACATGGCCTAAGATTAGGCGGCGGGGGAAAAATTAACATAGCATGTATGAGTATCAATAACTCATGCCTTACGTAAACTGTGCATGCGTTCGTCATGACAGTTCTTGGTACCGGTTGCAATATATGTGATCCTAACAACAGGGAAGATTACTTTACAGTGTCCCTTAATAAGTTATCCCTGTTGTCCCTGATCCTTCTTGAGCTTTACAGGCAATAACAACATTTGTGGTCAGAGATCTTGTAAAATAACAAAACTTGCTCATCCACCGTCATCAAATTCCATAGGTGAAGTCTCCGCATGTGTGGTGGAGGCTCATCTCGACGGCTCGCCCACCCTTCACACAGACGGTGATGAACCAACGCGAACCCTGTCAACTGGCAGCAGCACACGGTCCCGCCGGGGGAGTGGGAGTTGCCGCCGCAAACGCCACCCAACGCCAACCAAATTCCCTGCAGAAGGTGCGGAAAGGGTGGCTTTCCTCTACTACCTTCACACGACATCTGGTAAAAACAAGGCAAAGTCACAATTAATACAAGGAAGGACTGAGGACGAACGGTTGGAGAGAGAGCTACTAGTAATGAGGTATAGACGGGAACAATTAGAGGTAGCAAAGCTAGAGAGAGAGGCAACCGAGGACAGGGTTAGGGCGGAGAACCACCTTTTTAATATTAGGTGTCGGCGAGAAGCCTTGCAGTTGGAGAAACTTGAGAGGGAGGTGGTGAGGGTGAGGGAAGATACAGAGATGTTGGACATGAAGTATAGGCGAGAAGCGTTGGAGGTGGGGAAACTGGAGAGGGAGTTGAGGAAGTAAACGTATAAAGTGATATTATAACTAGTACCTATATATGTGTTCAGATTATGTTCAGATTATGTTTTTTAAAGATTATCCACACCCCAGTCACCATAGACAATCTTCTCTACTAAATACAGTAGAATTGTTCTGCAATCTACGGAATGTAATGATGTATATAGGTAAATCTAGGGAAAAATGTGGAGCATTGTCATATGGACAGGTAAAATGTAATTTGTATTTATACTGGGAACACATGTGAATACACGGTCTGTTGGTTGGAGAACAATCTGATTAAATTTTGCAATGTTACGATGCTTACATGTTACATGTTACTAATTAATTCCATCTTCATTTGAGAAGTAGTTTGTTGTGATTTTGTGATTGTTAATAAAGGTTTACACACGTGCCATATATCTCCTGTTAAAAGAGGGTGGGTGTTCAATTGTTTTTTTTGCAAACAAATGCTGCCTGTATTAACCAATACTAACCCAAATCAAAAGAAGTTGTCCACCAATCTCTGTCTGGCCGCTTTGCCAACCTGACTGCGAACCCGCTCAGAACGTCTGTAGTTTTCTGGCCGCTCACCCTCTGCGACAACGTCATCTGCCTCATCTTCATTGTCTGCTTCTCCATCTGACTCGGAATCGGACGGAACATCTAGTTTCAGGAGTCGTGCTCGATTGTGCAGAATCATACATACTATTATTACATTGCACGCCTTGACTGGCTGGAGATGCAGCCGCCGCAGACAGTGCTATCGTCTCTTGAGTATGCCTATGCACCTTTCAACCAGTGACCTCGCCGACTTGTGGTGCAGATTGTAGGCTCTCTGCTGTGCTGTGTTTGGATTGAGGAAAGGGGTGAACAGCCAGTCGCGCAGCATGTACCCACTATCTCCAAGTAGCACACCCTTGACTGGTTTGTTCTCGCTCTCAAACGCCTCAAAAAGATCGGACTGCCGCAGGATGCGTGCGTTGTGAACGCTGCCCGGCCATTTCACTATACAGTCTATGAATAGTAAATCCCCGTCACAAATCACCTGCAATAACCAACGGGAAACAGTTTGTGACACAATGTGAACACAACAAGTTGTATGATGGAAATATTGCGGGTGTTAGTCATTGTCAACAAATACGTGCAAACGTGAGCAACACAAGTGTAATCCAACATGCCTAAAAAGTAATAACTCTACTGTATCCCACATATTTATACATTCAGTTATCAAGCTACAATCTCATAAGATAATGGAGGTCATACCACACATTACCCATGTTGCTTATAACGCAAGGAAGATATTCAGATCATGGCCACCGTCCTTACATGTACCATATCTTTCACTATGCAAAACCCTATGTTGCTAGTGGTGTGTGCATCATAGTCATCCGTGTTCCATAGACTTCGATGACAATATCTTGAAATTGTTTGTTTGTATTGCACTGAACGTACACCAAAACCTGAATGCGTAAATGTAATATAACGTGCACGCCACCACATGCGCAACGTCGCTTCGATATTAAACATTTACCATAATGACCGTCGTGTTGTTTATACACAGACCACATTGGTGGGGAAATGTAATAGGGCGTTTTTGTCATCTAGGGTAGGTAGGAATTGGGATAGGAAAAGTGGTTGTGAGAACGCTAGCTAATTAACCCATTATACAAACTGACATTGTAAAGTAAGTTGTACGTGTAAAATTTAAAGTATAGAAAACAGACATATAACCTACCATGTACCTGGACATTCAGTGAGTGATAGTGTTTCCGATTCACGAATTCATGCTCATACTGGTAGGGGGCCTGTATCCTGATATGGGTGCCATCGATACAGCCGAAGACATTGGGGAATCCATAGGTGATGAATATCTTCATCTTCATATGGTCAGCAGCCTCCTGCGTTGGCAGCTTCACGGACTGGGGCAGTTGGTGGGCGATTGCATCCGTCACTCTTGCAACAGTCCGGGACACCGTCGACTGATCATCCCCAATCAACTCCCCGCACACATCTTGGAAGCTTCCACTTGCTTCAATTTACAAAAAATGCCAACATACCTAGTAACATTCTCATGATTCTGTTATGATATCTAAAAGTTTTGTCCGTCGGAATGGAAAGCTCCATCAGAGTAGTATCAATGCGATAGCCCAACCATAAGAAACTTGTAGTGGTTGGCGTACATTTCGGGAGCGATAAATAAAGTCCCAAAAGTGACATTTGTGGCCTATTATCATTAACACCACAAGCAATGTTACATCTGTCAGTAATATGGGTCACACATTTTGGGTGCTTTACTATAGAACAGAGGGACATATTTGCAACCTAAAATACGTATAACTTATTCGATCTTTACATCACAAATTGTATATCGATACCAATGTGAACGTCTCTTCAAGCTCTTTCCATTGAAATAAGTCAGAGTCGCGTTTACACAGCGAATGTGAGGCGAACTAGGCAAGGCGATTTATATGAAGCGACTTAACTTGCCCGTGTAAACACGGCTTTAGAGATATTTAACTTTTTCTGTATGAAGAATGCTCACTGCCACACTGGTGATACTGCCACGTGCATGTTGTTTACCTGCGAACAGGAATTAGGTCAAGATGGCCGCCGAACCGTGGCATGGTGTATAAAGTCGACGTGTATTAGCTTTCCTGTTAGCTCTATAGAAAATAGATCAGGAACGCCCAGCATTCAACAGTACAAGATGAGCCCGTCCAGCGAAAGATCCCTCCCCCCACACTCACATCACTCTTCGCCGCAAAAACACACAAAACATTTCGTCAGCTACAACGTTTCCCCCGGCGCGCCGGCAACGCGCAAAATATTTGCAACCCGTCGAGAAACGTCAAACTTTTCGGCGTGTTGGGGGGTATTTGGACGGGCTGCAGCGTGTTGGTAGCGTGATCATAGCGTGTTATTAGCGCGCCGTCAACGGGTATCGACGTTGTGGCCTCCCTCCCTCCCTCCATGTGTCTGTGTGTGGGTGTCTCTGTGTCTGTATGTGTGTCTCTGTGTCTGTGTGTGTGTCTGTGTGTGTATCTCTGTGTCTCTATGTGTGTGTCTGTGTGTGTGTATCTGTGTCTGTGAGTGTGGCTCTGTGTCTCTGCATGTGTCTCTTTGTATGTGTGTGTGTCTGTGTGTGTTTATGTCTGTGTGTTTCTGTATGTGTCTATGTGTCTCTGTGTCTCTGTGTATGTGTGTGCCTGTGTGTCTCTGTGTCTCTGTGTGTGTCTCTGTGTATGTGTGTGTGTCTGTGTGTGTATCTCTGTGTGTGTGTGTGTTGCTGTGTCTGTGTGTGTATGTGTGTGTGTCTCTGTGTCTGTGTGTGTCTGTGTGTGTGTCTCTGTGTCTGTGTGTCTCTGTGTGTGTCTCTGTGTGTGTCTGTGTGTGTGTCTCTGTGACTCTGTGTGTGTCGCTGTGTATGTGTGTGTCTCTGTGTCTCTGTGTGTCTCTCTGTGTCTATGTGTGTGCCTCTGTGTGTGTCTGTGTGTGTTTGTGTGTCTCAATGTGTGTATCTGTGTCTTTATGTGTGTCTCTGTCTGTTTGTCTCTGTGTTTGTGTGTGTCTCTGTGTCTGTATGTGTGTCTCTGTGTGTGTATTTGTGTATGTGTGTGCCTCTGTGTCTCTGTGTGTGTTTCTGTGCGTGTCTGGGTGTGTCTCTGTATGTGTCTCTGTGTCTCTGTGTGTCTCTGTGTGTGTCTCTGTGTATGTGTCTGTGTGTGTGTCTGTGTCTGTGTCTCTGTCTCTGTGTCTCTGTGTCTCTATGTCTCTGTGTCTCTATGTGTGTGTCTGTGTGTGTCTCTGTGTATGTGTGTGTCTCTGTGTCTATGTGTGTGTCTCTGTGTCTCTGTCTCTGTGTGTGTTTCTGTGTGTGTGTCTCTGTGTCTGTGTGTGTCTCTGTGTTTATGTGTGTGTCTCTGTGTCTGTGTGTGTCTGTGTGTGTGTCTCTGTTTGTGTCTCTATGTGTGTCTGCATGTGTCTCTGTGTCTGTGTGTGTCTCTGTGTCTGTGTGTGTCTCTTTGTGTGTCTCTTTGTCTCTTTGTGTGTCTCTGTGTGTGTCTCTCTGTGTGTGTCTGTGTGTCTCTGTGTGGGAGGGAGGGGGGCAGAGAGGGAGAGAGAGAGAGAGGGTGGAGGGAGGGAGGGCGAGTGTCTGTGTGTTGTCTCTCTCAGAGACACACACACACACAGACACAGATACACCCATAGAGACACACACAGAGACACAGAGTCACACACACAGAGACACACACAGAGACACACACAGACACACAGAGGCACAGAGACACACACACAGACACACACAGACACACACAGACACACACAGACACAGAGACACACACAGACACACACAGAGACACACACAGACACACACAGACACAGAGACACACACAGACAAAGAGACACACACAGAGACACACACAGACACAGAGACACACACAGACACAGAGAGACACACACAGACACAGAGACACACACACAGACACACACAGAAACACAGAGACACACACATACACAGAGACACACACACATACACACACATACACACACAGACACATGACACAGAGACAAACACACTGAGACACACACAGAAACACAGAGACACACACAGAAACACAGAGACACACGCAGCGACACACACAGAGACACACCCAGAGACACACATACACACACATAGACACACACAGACACAGAGACATACACACAGACACAGACACAGAAATAGACACAGAGACATACACACATAGACAGAGAGACACACACAGACACAGAGACACACACACAGACAAAGAGACAGACACACAGAGACACACACACACAAAGACACAGAGACACACACATACAAACACAGACACATATACACACACAAAGACACACAGACACACACAGACACAGAGAGACACACACAGACACACACATAAACACACAGACACAGAGACACACACAGAGACACACACAGACACAGAGACACACACAGAGACACACACAGAGACACACACAGACACACAGAGACACACACAGACAGAGAGACACACACATAGACACAGAGACAAACATAGAGAAACAGAGACGCACACAGACACAGATACACACACAGAGACACACATACAGACACAGAGACACACACAGACACAGAGAGACACAGAGACACACACAGAGGCACACACAGAAACACAGAGACACACACATAAACAGAGACACACACACAGACACACACAGACACATGACACAGGCAGACACATACACACACAGACACACACTGACAGATACACAAACAAACACAGACACACACACATACAGACACACACAGACACACACACAGACACAGAAACAGACACACATACACACACAGACAGACACACACAGGCAGATACACAAACAAACACACACACAGACAGACACACACAGACACACACACAGACAGCCCCTCCAACCCGTCGGCGCGCGTCGGGGCGTGTCGAAAGTTTTGTGCAAGCACAAAACTATCGGCGCGACCCGACGCGCGCCGACGTGTCCATTCACACGTTGCTATCCCTCGACGTGTACCGACGCGCCGGTAACGCGCCGGTAACGCGCCGGTAACCTACCGACGTTTTGACCAAAAAAGCAACACGTCAACGCGCGTTGGTGGGAAACGTCGTAGTGTGACAGGCTTTTTTATTAGTGTGTCAAAAAAAACCAACGACCGGCAGCGCGCGCAAATATATGGGTAAGGACGTTAGGAGGACGTTAGGCGGACGTCGACACACGTTACAAGCGCGTTGGAGGGACGTTGCTCGCACATTACTGTATGTGTGTCTCTGTGTGTGTCTCTGTGTGTGTCTCTGTGTCTCTACGTGTGTGTCTGTGTCTCTGTGTGTGTTTCTGTGTCTGTGTGTGTCTCTGTGTCTCTGTGTGTGTCTCTGTGTCTCTGTGTCTGTGTCTCTGTCTGTGTCTCTGTCTGTGTCTGTGTCTCTGTGTCTGGGCCTCTGTCTGTGTCTCTGTCTGCGTCTCTGTGTCTGTCTCTGTATGTGTCTCTGTATGTGTCTCTGTCTGTGTCTCTGTGTATGTGTCTCTGTGTGTCTGTGTCTGTGTCTGTGTCTCTGTCTGTGTCTGTGTCTCTGTCTGTGTCTCTGTCTCTGTGTATGTGTCTCTGTGTGTGTGTCTCTGTCTGCGTCTCTGTATGTGTCTCTATCTGTGTCTGTGTGTGTGTGTGTATCTGTGTCTCTGTGTGTCTGTGTCTGTGTCTCTGTCTCTGTCTGTGTTTATGTCTGTGTCTATGTGTCTAGCTCTGTATGTGACTCTGTCTGTGTCTCTGTCTGTGTCTGTGTGTGTCTCTGTGTCTCTGTCTGTGTCTCTGTAAGTGTCTCTGTCTGTGTCTCTGTGTATGTCTCTGTATGTGTCTCTGTCTGTGTCTCTGTCTGTCTCTGTGTATGTGTCTATGTGTCTGTCTCTGTATGTGTCTCTGTATGTGTCTCTGTCTGTGTCTCTGTCTGTGTATGTGTGTGTGTCTCTGTGTCTCTTTCTGTGTCTCTGTATGTGTCTCTGTCTGTGTCTCTATGTCTGTCTCTGTATGTGTCTCTGTATGTGTCTCTGTATGTGTCTCTGTCTGTGTCTGTGTCTATGTGTCTGTCTCTGTATGTGTCTCTGTATGTGTCTGTGTCTGTGTCTGTGTCTCTGTCTATGTGTCTGTCTCTGTATGTGTCTCTCTATGTGTCTGTGTCTCTGTCTGTGTATCTGTCTGTGTCTCTGTCTGTGTCTATGTCTGTGTATCTGTCTGTGTCTCTGTATGTGTCTCTGTCTGTGTCTCTGTCTGTGTCTCTGTGTCTGTCTCTGTATGTGTCTCTATATGTGTCTCTGTCTGTGTCTCTGTCTGTGTCTCGGTGTCTCGGTGTCTGTGTGTGTCTGTGTGTGTGTCTGTGTGTGTGTCTGTGTGTGTCTATGTGTGTCTGTGTGTCTGTGTGTCTGTGTCTCTGTGTCTGTGTGTGTGTATTTGTGTCTCTGTGTGTGTCTCTGTGTATGTGTGTGCCTATGTATATATGTGTGTGTCTATGTGTCTCTGTGTGTGTCTGTGTGTGTGTCTCTGTGTCTCAGAGAGAGAGAGACAGAGGCACAGAGACAGACACAGACACGGACAGACGGAGACACAGACACAGACACAGTCAGAGACACAGACAGAGACACAGACAGAGACACAGACAGAGTCATAGACAGAGACACACACACAGACACACACAGACACAGACACAGACACAGACAGAGACACATACAGAGACACAGACAGAGACACAGACAGAGACACAGACAGAGTCATAGACAGAGACACACACACAGACACACACAGACACAGAGAGACACACACACAGACACAGACAGAGACACAGACAGAGACACAGATTTTTTTTGTTCTCCCCAATGCGTCGACACCCGTTGGCCGCGCGCTACTAACAGGCTGCCCTGACGCCGATCTTTTCCCCCAAACCGCCGAAATGTTGGACGTTTCTCGACGCGTAGAAGTTATTTTGTGCGCTGGCGGCACGCCGGAGAGAAGGGTCGTAGTGTGACTGCACCAGAAGAGGATAGGGATCGGTAGGTCCTGTCGGATTTGCATATGTGCATATACACCTGCAACCAGGGCCACCTTTCTCATTTCAGACTGAATCTTTAGAAGAGGACGTACACGCACAGGGCCTGGCATGGAAGAGTATCCGACCATGGCTACACACCGCGGGGTGTTGTTTCTCATCTGCCTTCTCATCGTGGTTTCATTTTTGCCAAGTACAGGTGAGTTTGTTTGGAATAATTGCAGAGTTCAGGCGCAAAATAAAACACGACAATTCCATTGTTGTAATTTTTTCTCGAAAATAGGATTTGTTGTTGTGCTTTCCACTTAAAATATTTCAAATTGAGTAGTGCATTACATACGGGATGTTGCATTTTCTGTGAACAAATGGATTTGATTATAGGAATGATGGCAGCTTCAGCTGAAAGTCAAACCTGGTAGTCGTGCTTTCATTTCGGCCCGAATGGCATTTGTCGGTTTTTGCACCTGAATCCTTCAATTGTTTCACTATACTTTAGTTTTTGCTTGAAAGGGCGAAGTTAAATGCATGCGTTGTCATTATTTCTTGTCCCAACTCTACATGAACTTGCTAGTTGTGATGGTAGATGGTTGTTCCAGTAGTTGAGGGTGGGTTGAAGTATTTCTTGCCATATTTTAAAGTTTCATATAGAGAAGATTTGGTTGGTTGTTGGAGTTTTAAGTCTTGTCAATATCTAAGGTCATGTAATATGGAGAAGAAGAACAAGAAGAACAAGAACAAGAAGAACAAGAACAAAAAGATTATTAAAAAATAAGGTCATATCATATGGAGAAGAAGTAGAAGAATAAGAAGAATACGACGACGAAGAAGAAAAGTATGACGGAGAACACTAAGACGGAGAAGAAGAACAAGAAGGAGAAGGAGAAGAAGAAGAAATACGAAAAAGGAGGGAATTATGGAATGTATCAATTTATTATATGCGTATTATTAATTATGTAATTGTCTTGTAATTGTAATTGTTATCTACTCTGATTGTATTTGTGCTGATATGTCAACTAACTATAACATCCAACCGGTACTTGAGCTACTTGAGGGAGGCAGTGGGCAACCAGGGGGGCAAACTGGTCTGCTACTAGGCAGGCATCTTTCTGTTTCCGACCTCTCCCTCCAGGTGCTGCTGCCATCACTCTGCATCTGCCCATTTCCTCACTGAATTTTGCTTTAATAAACTGTAACGGAGGGTCTTTTGGGCCACCCAGAGTGATTGACTCGCTCCAATCATATTGTCTGTCTTGGTTATTATGGAATATATTAATAATATATATACGATATGGTCGTTCTACCATTCAGGCAACCAGTGCTGGCTGAAGGTACCGGCAACTCAGGCAGTCGCCCGGGGTGCCATGTATAATGCCCCAGTCACATACACATTAGTGGACGTAGTTGAACGTAGGTGAACGTAGTGGAGGCTAAAGTGGGTCAAACGTCATGTTATACCCCTGTCACACTACGTCGTAACGAGCTAACGTAAGCCTGACGTGATCACATTTGGTCATTACGTTGTCGTACGTTGGGTTACGTTATTATGACGTCATAATGACGTTAGACTGACGTCGAGCTACGTCATGTTACGTCATGTTACGTCGGCGCGCGTCAATGTTTTGAACCTGTTCAAAACTTTCGACGTGATGCAAACGTAAGGGTTTACGTTCGCCGTACGTTCTGTACACGTTCGGCGAACGTCAATGACGTTAAACGGACATTAGCCTAACGTTCCTCACTACGTTCCACTACGTTCCACTCGTTGACCCACATTAAAGCAAGTGGAAACGTCCAAGCGGTGTAATGGGAAAGTCAGGAGAACGTCAGGAGAACGTCAGGAGAACGTACGTTCAGCATTTCACCAACGTTTAATGACGTAAGTAACGTAAGGTAACGTAAAGCAACGTAGTTCTGGCGATGGAATAACGTTCATAACGTTCCGTCAGCGTCATTACGTTGACCTCTCTCGTTGAATGCCGGTATCACTACGCTTTACCGACGTTATGCTCTCGTCCACTATGCTGCATCCACGTTCAACTTGTGCCCAAATTTGCATACTACGCTGAGAAGTTCAACGTTCTTCACATTCTCCCTACGTTGACGTCGTTACGTCGTAGTGTGACAGCCCCATAAGGACCTTAAACTACATTGAAATATGTTAAGGTATGGCAGGTTTTGGTAAGGATAAATACGTAACGGTACGGATAAATATGTTACGGTACGGATGCTGGTACATTCAACTACGTTCAACTACATTAGCCTCCACTACGTTCACCTACATCCACTAACGGCTATGTGACCAGGGTTTTGTCCAAGTACGCAAGAGTATGCTAGAGCATGCTAGAGTACACTAGAGTATGCTAGAGTACATTAGAGTATGTTAGCATCACGGATGCAAATTCAGCCTCTAACGTAGTGCCCTTTTGAAAATTAAATCACACATCATGGCTCACCCACGTTATTACCAAGTTAACATCACAGACAAGTATGGATGCCGGTACGTTCAACTGCGTTCAACTACATTCAACTACGTTAGCATCCACTATGTTCGACTACGTCCACTAACGTGTATGTGACCGGGACATTAGGATGTGTCAAATATATATATTGGTGTTTATTAATTAAAAAGAAAGCATAGTCGTAATTACTATTTGGATTCATTTTCAAACGATGTACTTTCAGTATGCTTTAGTCTTTTCCTTGAAAATATACAGTGAAGTTAAATGCATACATTGTCAATGTTTCTTGTCCCAACTGTATAACATAGCCTTAGAGATTGTGGACACAAAACGACGCATTTCGGCGATAGTGGTGTAATGAGCATTCCTTGTTGGGTTTTTACGTCATGTCAGGTCATAGCAGGTCATATCAGGTCATATCACGATGGGTAGCAATGCGTGACAGTGACCTTTTAGGGCTTCCCCACTGGGAGATTTGTGCTTTTTGTTTTAATTACATACACTTGATAGTAGAAGGAACTGCTTCTAGTTTTATCCAACCAGGACTAGTGTGATGCCTCCGTCACACACATATCCTGAATTAGGTTGGGGTGAGATATAACTATATTATAGCCATGTTTACACGGGCAATTGTGAAGCGAATTAGACAAAGCGATTTATATGAAGCGAATTAGAGGCGCATTTACACGCGGAGCGGTTTAAGGCGGAAATCGATATCTGCGCATGAGCAAGTCCAGACTAACCAGCGCCAGTTTGGGTTCGTCGACGTCGCCACGAGAGAGTGTGGGTTCGACCTAGATATGTATGGACTGAATCGTATTGGTTTGGAACGGTCAAAACTTCTGTTGGGCAGTGAAACCCTAAAAATAAATGATGAAAAAAATATCTGTGCACAGCTAGCGGTTTCATAGACCAAATTATATAATATGCACTTTTGATCGACCGGAAAATCAACAAACTCAGGTCTCGACTGCGTATGCATGTGAGGTGGTTAAGCTAGTTAGCTTCATATAAACCACCTCGCGAGGTGGTTTACATATACCGATTTATATGAATCGATTCAGCCCTAAAATGCCACAGCGTCACGTTTACACGGCAAATATAAATCGATCTAGGCAAGTGGTTTTATATGAGGCATTTTAACTCGCCCGTGTAAACACGGCTTGTGAAAGTACAACGTCTGAACACTTGGACTTCTGGTTACTGAATGGTTTATTCACGGCGTAGGGCACGCTTGACCCGCCGGCTAAACTTTCCATGACGTCATCTCATTTGCATATCTCTTTGTCCCCCAAACTCTGCATTCGTTAACATTATTAACCACAAGGTCTGACGTTTATACTACGCATATATCACATCCCCCACTCAAAGTATTTCTGAAACATGAAATGTTACAAAATAACAATGAAGAAACACAAAATATACAATATCAAATATATGCGCACTTAACTTGCAGATGTCCGAGTGCACAATGCACTTAAGTCCTTACAATCCGGCCGTAATGCCTGATATCTCATATTGTCCATAAGTATCAACAGTAAACACAAAATCTGAAATAAACTTAACGTACATGCACATGTTAACCCTCCAAACGCCAGAAGCACACTGACCTACTATAGATCTAACCTGCTCGCCAGCCTTATCAGCCGACCTGACCTACTCAGATTAACCGTACTGTTTACATTCGGCGTTGACGCTGACCCAGATTGCGTCGTTGATGCTGACCCAGATTGCGCCTGCACGACCAACTCGGGTCGCCCCTCCACTGGTGCTCCAATGATTTGCACATGGTTACGATACAACATGTTGCCTGACTCATTTAAAATCTGATATTCTCTTCCGGACACCCCAGTCCGTCCCAAAATAACCCCTTTTTTCCATTCCCCAGCATTATTTTTGTACTTAATCTTATCTCCAACCTTCATGGGCTTGTGCGCCTTACCGCACTTCCGGTCATGAAACGCTTTCTGACTGCACTGCCCCTGAGCTGTCTGCCTTCTCTTAGGATCCTGCGTCTCAGGCACCAAAATACCCTTTGCCATAGGTAACCTGCCTCTCAACCTACTGCTCATGAGCAACTGCGCTGGATATACGTTCAGGACAGGCAACGGAGTATTGCGATAATTCAACAATGCTAACTGAAAATCAGCCCCAGTCTTCTCACACTTCTTTAACATGTCCTTCACTGTTTGTATGAACCGCTCAACCTGACCGTTGCTATGCGGATATTGTGGACTGGAATATACGGCCTTGAACCCGTAATGCAGTGCAAACTCCCTGTACTCATGGCTCTTGAACTGTGGACCATTATCCAACATTACCTGACTAGGAATACCATGCCTTGCAAAGTTGTCTTTCAACGCTTCAATGACAGTGACAGATGACGTGTCGCCCAAAAGCGTTACCTCAGGATACTTGGTGTAGTAGTCTACAGTTATCAGGTAATTCTTATGATTTAACTCAAATAAATCGGCACCCACTTTATCATATGGTTGACAGGCGATCGGGTGATTTATCAATGGCTCGTTATGCAAATTTTTCCGGTTGTTTTGACAAGTGTCACACCGACTGACTTTATCCTCGATTTGCTTGTTAATATTTGGCCAAAACATACAGTCCCACGCCAACTGCTTGGACTTAGTCACCCCCAAATGCGTTTCATGCAACGCCTCTATCATTTCACCACGAAGAGCTGGAGGAACCACCACCCGATTGCCGTTCATTACAAGATTATTTTCAACTGTTAACTCATGCTTGTACGGAATGTACTGTCTCAGACACGGTGGCGTCTGTATACGTGTAGTATCCCACCCATCTTCAATGTGCGAGATCAACATAGACATGGATACATCTTTTTCATACTCAGCTATAATTTTACTCAACAGACTCGACGACTGCACGTCCACTGCAGCAACGCAGAACGTGTCATCGAACAGGCTATCATGACCTACTTTGGTGGTATGCGCCCTGGACAACGTGTCTGCAAAAAACATCAAAGAGCCCTTCACATGACATAACTGAATATTGTAATTCTGCAATCGCATTCGCATTCTTTGCATTTTAGCCGACAACTTGTGTATTGGTTTTTGCATTATGGCTACCAACGGTTTGTGGTCTGTCTGAATTTGAACTTCCTTGCCAAATATATACTCATGAAACCGTTGGCATCCGAAACATATAGCGAGCATTTCTTTTTCAATAGTGGCATATCCACACTGCGCTGCATTATGCGCACGAGATGCGAGTGCGATTGGCTTACCATCCTGCATCAACACGGCTCCCAAACCTGACTGACAAGCATCTACCTGAATTACAATAGGCTTCTTAACATTGTAATATGTTAATACAGGAGCAGTTCTTA
>JASIRB010001571.1:3471-40971 GCA_030323885.1 Branchipolynoe longqiensis | reverse complement strand
TCCTGAATTTCCCTAATATTTTTGCCCTTTCCCATGTGCGACTTACCACTATTGCCTCCTTGTATTCATTGTATTCTACTTGTTATGAACTATGGTATTATATGTCTAACGATAATAGGTAAATGCTGTATGTGCAGTTTGCACTAGCCTAGGTGGAAAATATGCAATGTTTATAAGGTCATGTGCCCTGCATCTGCAGTATATAATCGTGACGGTAGTCCCGTACGAAAGGTTCCTTAATGTAATTTTTGATAGGTATCGACTGTGGTGGATCACGATTCGCCTTGGTCGGTAGCCAGGGGTCGACTGGGGATATAGCCAAGTTCAATTGCGGACCCACAGACAAATTTGTATTCAAGGGCCATGGGGGCTCCTACTAGTCTGGGTACTACACGGGGGAAGCCGAGAAATAACTAGCTTCATCGAGGGAACTGGCTATCGTTATTTCCTTCCCCTGGGGAAGATGAGAAATAACTGGTTTCAACCCGGGAAATGGCCACGTTATTTTCTTCTATTGGTCACTAGTAGACATAGAATAAACCTATTATTTTGTCTGTAACATAGAATTACCCAGTTTGACCGGCTCCGACATGGTTGGCCCGTGAGTTTGGCATGGTTTGCATGAGTATGCAAGAATGTTAATATGTCGTTTAACAGCCAAGATTCTCAGTAAGTTCTCAGGTTAAACAGAAAACCATTGGTGCAAAATATTTACACTTGTGAGGGTACGCATTTTTAGGTATATCTTCTAAACATCTTTTAATAAGAATGTAAAGGCCGTTTGGTACGATCATCTCGTGAATGTATAACACATAATTTAATTACAATTGCGTGACTACACGTCTTAGGTATATCTATTACACATCTTGTGGACGGGATTGTAAATGTCATTTGGTACGACTTTCTCGGGAAAATGTATAACACGTACATTAATTACACTTGCGTGACTATGCGTTTTAGGTATATCTATTAAACATCTTGTGGGCAGGATTGTTCATGTCGTTTGATACAACCTTCTTGGGTAAATATAAAACATGTAAATTAGATGTAAATTTAACGTTACATAATACTGCAAATTTAACGTTACATCATACTGCAGCATAGTCAATTGCCGCACTTGACAGTTGGACGCTGTCAATATATAATGTATATATATCTATTTTATTTATGGTAGTCCCCCCATGCCTAAGTAGAGCGCTGCAGCTGCCAAAGGTGCTATTTGTTGTTTAGCTTAGACGGCATCGTGGGAACCATCTGTTAGATAGTGGACGGCCCCTTGCACCGAGCTTGCAGGGGCAGATGTTAATTGTTAAGCCGTTATAAGAGCTCACAGCTCCTTTCCTGTTTTTCTTTTTGCTTAGTGCATGTTAACAAACCCAAAAAAAACATGGTATAAAAAGAAATAAAGAGAGACTGAACACCTATCAGTAAAACAAAACAAATG
Source organism: Branchipolynoe longqiensis (assembly GCA_030323885.1). NCBI lineage: Eukaryota > Metazoa > Annelida > Polychaeta > Phyllodocida > Polynoidae > Branchipolynoe > Branchipolynoe longqiensis. Next base: position 39,527 of record JASIRB010001571.1, on the reverse strand, counting down.
AGAAAATATATATTTTTTTAAATATATATAATACAAATTGGTTTAAATAAATAAAAAAATAAAAAAATGGAATATTTAATGATGACCAGTATACCCTCGTAGAGCGGCATACACACTGAATTTATTCCATTATAAACAAAAATCTATTTTTTTCTTTGAGCTCTTATAGCTATGTCAGTAATTTTAAACATAAAATATATCGGTAGCATTTTTCATTACTTTAGGCGTGAAATATATAGGTAAAATTTGTTTAGGCGTAATAAACATTTTTTTTTAGCTGAATGTCAATTCTTAAATTTTCTGCTTTGAGCTACATTCTGGGTAACTAATGTTTGACCAGGTTCCTGGTCTCTTTGTTTCAGGATATCAACACAACGAGAAGTCATGTATGCGTCTTGCCTCCTGCACTGCTAGCGGGATGCGGGACTCTTTCACAGGGGATTTAACTGTTGTTGTGCTGCAACCTGCAGACTACCTGCAGATGGGACGGGACGCAGCGTCGGCCCGCAGCTGGCCCAGGAAATTCACATGGAAATAATTATATAAATTAACACGTCTTAAGCCTTAAGCGGAGGTGGAATAGCCCGACGGTTAAACTAGTTAGTTGGTTTTGGATTGCTGGTTGTATTGGCTCGTTGTTGGGTGGTTGTTGTTGCTCCACTAATTGGAGCCAAATCAAACCTCACGAAACCTCATGATAAAAGCCCTCGGGAATATGCTGCCACTGATTTCATCCGAGCTATAACCCATGGGCAGCATAAACAACCGCAAAACATAAACACCCCCATAATATGAACTGTATGTTTTGGATTGCTGGTTGTATTGGCTTGTTGTTGGGTGGTTGCACCACATCCCACAACCCACTAAACAACCGCAAAACATAAACACCCCCAAAATATAAACTTATGTAAAACATAAACACCCCCAAAATATAAACTTATGTAAAACAAAAACTATCGATAGACTATGTGATTGTGAACGCATGCTAAATCAAAAAGAATGATATAGTGCTATAGTGCTATGGCGCTACACTGGCGTCTCCTAGTGAGGGAAGCAGGAGTTAAGTCACAAAGGGGAGGCGACGGCTGGCGCCACCTAGATTATATTGGCAGATATAAACAAAGACAGTGTGCGGCAATCTGTTCAGAGAATAAAACAACACCGGACAACACCGGACTGGTGTGGTGCCCCCGATTCGTTCTGACTTGTTTTTATATTTGATTTTAATTGAACCGAAGAGGATGATCCTACATCGACAGATAAGGATATATGATAGTAATTAGGTGAGGCATTTTTTTGTTGTTAAGTTGAGGGCAGCCCTAGGTGGCCCGAAACAACAGAGGACACAACACAAATTTAACTGCACAAAAGTGGGCGATGAGCAGTTCTATTCTCTTTTTTATTATTGTCCGAACATATTTGAATCATATGGCAGGCTGGAAAATACCCACATGATGAGGAACCCAATATTTTACTTTGCTGTTTTTCTGTGGATAACATAGGGGGTGGGGAGTTGCGGAGGTGGTTCAGGTCACCCGTGTTTACCGAAAACATTGATGGCAATATTTAAACAAAGAAGTCTGTGGATTCCAATATCTGGAATTTCGACTCAAAATCATTATCTAAAAACATTTGAATCGTATGGTAGGCCGAACAATACGTAGGTGAGCGCAAACACATGAGTAAATCTTGAGGAAGTTGTTGTTGATGTTCTATGGGGCCAGGCTGAGCCAGACTTGGACAGCTAAAGTCCACAGCGTGGACTGGTGCATGTAAGAACAGTATGGAGTAGCAACCACTCAGCCGAGGTATGCGGTAATATTTTTAGTATGGCGGAGTAGGTGCTGATAGTATGCGTTACAGGTGAACTGTTCCACCTGCCCATTACTGCGAGGGTACTGTGGACTGGAATACACGGCCTTAAACCCATAGTGCTGTGCAAACTCCCTATACTCATGGCTCTTAAACTGCGGACCATTGTCCAAAATAACCTGACTAGGAATACCGTGCCTTGAAAAAATGTACATGTTGTTCCATAACATGGGTAATTTGCGCGCGAACGGATGACTACGGGGACGGTGGCGCCACCTGGATTCAAACTCGAAACCCACAAAACCCCTGCCGGGCCCCCGAGACCCCCTCTCGTCTTGCGCGATCTCACGCCTGCCTCGCGACATCTCGCCGCTCCGGGTAGATATAAACCCACCCAGACACCACACAGCCACATCGACTCCAGACGCCGGACCGACGACAACCACAAGCTCGCCTCCTGACGACACCACAGCCGTATGGTTCATTCACCACGCCACATCACACATCAGACACCACCTCGACTCAACAGGATGCCCCGTGCCACCAACCGACAGCCGCTGCTGCACCTCCGCAGACCACCAATACGCGCGACCGGAGTGTCGCAGACGCTGCAGACGCCGCAGACGCCGCAGATGCCGCAGACACCGCCCCAGCATCCCGTCAGCGTGGCCATCCCAAGTCCACCATAGTCAGACCACCCGCACCCCGGGACCGCCACGCCACCGCAAACACCGCCGCGGTCGTCCACATGGACACGGACAGCCAAAACACCATACTGCACCAGTCCTTGGTGGATAGCCTAGTACAACAAGCAGAGATGAACCGGACGGTACTGGAACGGATGGCCTCCATTGAGGAGCCAACAAGGACGACAAGCGCCACCAGAAGACACGCCGAAGCAGGGCCAGGCGCTTCCCGCCATCTTCGGACAAGGACCACTCGCACCACCGACCGCCATAGAAGATATCTTGGACAACAACGGCCTGGATGGGAGAAGGAGAAGGTAGGAAACCCCTTCTCCCTCATAAGTTTGTTATAAGGGGAGATCGCAAGGGGAGCGTTGGGCGAGGTGAAAGCACCTGGTACGAATATATTTTCGCATTATATGGTATGATGAAGGACACCTCAGTCCCCCGATCGTGGGTAGACCCAATGCCCAAGCATACCGAGCACCTAGTGGAAATGGCGGTGGAATTGAACTGGAAAACATGCCTGGCCTGGTCCGAAAGAGTGTTTGACATGATTGAAGACAAGAGGCTGCCCAAAGGATGGGCGGTCCCAGTCACCATCAAGGATACCCAATGGGATGCCTCCCTCACCGGAACCAGGAACCAGGACACCCAGAATCCCACCGCCTCACACAGACGCCGCGAATCACCGCATACCCTCAACCACGACGACAACAACTATAGAAGCGACACCTGAGCAGCCACGAACGGCGCATACCTGCCATACAAACTGCCAGAATTTAACCGTGATGTTGACGGACGACCCTGCCACCGCTGGAACTCGGGTCAGGACTGGGGGTTCACCACCTCCCACGGCAGTGGCAGTTACAAGTTCCCCCATGTCTGCGGGTGGTGCGCGAACAAATACCACCGCGCAAATAATCACAAGGAAGTCGATTGCAATAATAAGAAGGGCCAACTCGACAAAAGACCCAGGAGCGACAACCAGGGCCCATATTCATGAGCTTGGGGTACGGTTAGCCGGAGGTTAGGCTTAGCCGTTGGGTAGCTATCCTGCGGTTTACCGGTGGCGGTTAAGTAGGTCAATCGGTATTAACCAATGTTCTAGCCGGTCTGGATAGCTACCCGTTCGATTTGTTTACAATACGAAAATATTAATATCGCCGCCGTTACGGCGTCAGCGTTAATATCGGTTCGCATTTAGGGTTAATTTGACCAAATTGCACCTATTGCGTATTTAAATCTATCAAATATGATCGCATTGACTAGATTTGGGCGTAAGAAATTCACGCCGATTCGGCGGCGATGGCGGCGGCCATGTTTGGTTAACGTTGGACAGTATGGATATCAACGTCCATGCGTAAGCGGTGATTTGTGTACTTTACTTTACATTCGTCGATTCGAAAATATTAATATCGCCGCCTTTGCGCAGCAGCGTTAATTTCGCTTTGCATTTAGGGTTAATTTGACCAAATTTCACTTATTGTGTATGTAAATCTATCAAATATGATCGCATTGAATAGATTCAGAGCCACACACGCTCACTAACCCCTCGGGATAGTCCCTTACCCCTGATTCGAAAGTGGGGTAGGGTACCCCCTGGTTAGAGCCCCAGGGTAGAGCTATCCCAAGCTCATGAATACGGATTTTCCACCGTTAGCCGGGGGGGTACCACTAACCTCGGTTAGAGCCCTACCCCAAGCTCATGAATACGGCCCCAGGACAACACCGAAAAAAGCAAAGAAACCACTACGAAACACGACGAACAAGCGAACACCTCCGAGGCACAAAACGAACAACCCAAGACTGGAAAAGGTGAAAACCCCTCAGATCTACAGAATACTAAGGCGCAAGGAACGGCTCAAACAACACAACCATCCATCCAAACCAGCAAAACCACACAAGAACTGACGCGCCACACATCACAAGGCCGCAGAACTGAAAGACGAACGCCACACACAACGGCTAAAACAATGCCGCCCGCTCCCGTCACACGGAAGCCGCCGCTCCCTGACGCTGCACAACATCGGGACGGGAGGCGCGCCACATCAGAAGGATGGCATCCACCCACAACGGCAAAAAGCAAATTGGCCTGCCACCATCAGACACCCACCACCGCCCCCAACGCGACACCTGAAGCCCGCGCAACGAACACACCGGCCGCCGCAGCCACTAATGCCTCAACCCACGCACCACCCCCCATGCCTTGCCAGACACAACAAAGCAAATTTACACCATCAACACTTCCACTGCTCCAAACCCGGCCCGCCTCACCGACACACATACTCGACACCCCTGCGAAGAAACAACATCCGCCGACCAACATAAGGCCGCCGAGACTGCACGCAGAACGCAGAATGGGGGGAGGTGGGGGCAGGGGTGGCGCGAGTACGCCCCACCCAGGCAACCCCCGCCACACCCACACCCACCAGACAGCACCACAATGAACTAGCAGACGCCCGGCTCCTCACAGGGTCGTCAGTGGCGTCGTCCACGTCGTCTGCTGTTCCCGGCCGTGCGAGCTGCGCCACCATACGACCCGCCGCACACTCCGCTCACATACCGCCACACCATCCTGCGCATATGGCCGTCAGCCGTCCCAGACGCCTGGGCCAACAAGCACTACATGGCCATCTACCAGCAGGTCAAGAAGACGGGTCTCCCCAACCACGTGGCAGCGCGGATACCCGTCCCATCCGCACTAAACATCCCACGTTGGCGCACCCTCTTCACCGATTATCACGACCAATACCTCGTCGACCCACTTGAGTTCGGCTGGCCGGCGACTACATGGCTGACCAACCCCCGGTGCCGTGCACTGAAAACCATGCGGAAGATCCTGACCACTTGCAGGGGATCAGGAAATATGTCAAGAAAGAGATTAACCATGGCGCGCTCCTCAGCCCGTTCGCCACGCCCCCCCTTCACGCCTTGGGCACAGACAAGCCCCATGATGACCTGCCCCAAGAAGGACACGGACGAAAGGCGGGTCATCGTAGACCTCAGTTTCCCAAAAGGAGCGAGTGTGAACGCCGGCATTCGGAAGGGATACTTCCAAGGGAGGCCCACCACCTATACCCTGCCGGGCATCATGGACATGGCGCCCAAGGTTACCGCCCTCGGCCAAGGCTGCTACATATGGTCCGTGGACCTGGCCAGGGCCTACCGACAACTCAGGGCATGCCCCCTATCGGTCCCACTGATGGGCATCACTATCGACAAGGAGGTATACTTTGACGTGGCACCGGCCTGTGCCCGAATGATGGAACGCCGTCATCTACCTCCTTCGACGCCGCGGACAGTTCACCCTGTGCTACCTCGATGACTTTGTCGGGGTAGCCACCACAAAACAGGCATCCGTAGAAGCTTACACGGACATCATCAGCATCGCCAAGGACCTCGGACTTGAGCTCTCGCCAGCCAGATGCAACCCCCCACCCACAGGCTCGAGTGGCTCGGGTACGAGGTCTGCACGACACAGATGATGGTCACCATTCCAAAGGAGAAGCTCGCCGAGATAGTCGCCGAATGCGCCGAGGTCCAGCCAGGCACCAAAATCTCCAGGAAGCACCTACAAAGGATTGTAGGGAGACTCCAATATGTCGTACGGTGCGTGGCCCCTGCGAGGCGCTTCATGAACCGGATCCTGGTGGCCCTCCGCACCGCCCCGCACACCGGAAAACATGAAGTCACCCAAGAGCTCATCAAGGACCTGGCCTGGTTCGCGGACTATGCGGAGTCAGCCAACGGCATTGTCCTTCTACAACCGGCACAGGCCATACAATGGACGATCGAGTGTGACTCCTCCCTACTCGGGGGCGGGGCGGGGCGGGGCATATTCATATACAGGATACTACACAGAAGAGTACCCCATCGAGTACCTAGCCACAGGACACGATATAAACCGTCTTGAAGCACTCAACCTCATCCTCGCCCTACACACACTCTCAACCGACGATCCAAAAGGACACATCATCACGGTGAACACGGACAACCAGGCATCACAAGCGGTCCTCTCATCCGGCGCCAGAAAGGACCCCATACCCTGCGCATGCGCAAGCGAAATATGGACATTTGACGCAATAAACGCCTGCGAGATCCAGATCGTCCATAAACCAGGGAAGGACATCACCCTCACCGACACCCTCAGATGGGGTCCATTCGACCGAACCGCCGAGAAGAAGGCGGAAGAAAAATGTGCCGCGACCTCGGCATACACCGCATCCGCGTACGACACACCAACGACGTCGCGAATAACGCAGTGTAGCCTGGGCAGATCGAATAACTTGCCTCTCTCTTCCCAGGTACCTCAGGACCACAACACAGGAAGGTGATGGCCCTCTTCACCGCTGGACTCACCACAGGGACATGGAAAAACAAGGGGTGCCAGGTCGAATGGTACCTCCGACACGCCTCACGACACCACTACAACCCTCGACGGCCCGGGCAGGCTGACCTGATGTCCTTGATCGCCTCACTGAGCGACGACCTAAGGTCCCCGTCCGCAGTACTCAACTACGTCAGCGGAGCAAGAACCTGGGTCCACCTCGTGGGGGGATCCACAACCTCCTTCGAGTCCGACCCAGTCTCGGTCGTGAAGAAAGGCGTGACCCGACTCGCACACCACACCCCACGACTCGCACACCACACCCCACCATGACCATAAGACAACTCAACGACGCCCTCGAATACCTCTCCTCGGCAGGACCAACAGCCAAGGTCCTCACGGCCGCACTCCTCATAGGATACTTCACCCTACTCCGCCAAGGGAACCTCCTGGTCACCGGCAGGTCACACGACCCAGGCCACACGATCACCGGAAAGGACATCACCGAGGACGGAAACACCCTCAACGTACACGTCCGTTCGACGAAGACGACCAAGACATTGAATGACGCCTTCACCATCAGCATACAAGCTATACCAGGCTCCAGAAGATGCCCAGTCCGCGCCTGCTGGGCCTACAAGAAGATCACCCGGACCATGCCACAGGCCCCAGCCTTCCTCCTTCCCAGGGGATCGCCCCTGACGGTGACCACCCTGACGACCGCACTAAGGACCGCCCTCCCAGTATACAAGGACCCCCACTCCGAATCGTTCACGCTCCATAGCCTCAGGCGAAGAGGCGCCCAAGCCGGAGCCCTCACCGGAGCCCCCATCGATGACCTCTGCGACCTCAGGAATTGGCGTTCCGCCGCCATACACATATACGTCCCCCGGACGATGTACGCCACCGCAAACCACGCTCTCACCCACCACTTGGTTGAGAGAGCCTGATTTCCTATGTTTTATGTTTCTTATCTTATTATTACATTACTTCCCTCATCTCCTGTAACCCCCGCCTCTAACTGACTTGAATTATATGCATGACTACTTTAACAAGCACTTGATTGATTACACCATTATATTACTACTGTAACTTTGATTGATGACTACTTTAATAAGCACTTGATTGATGACTTATATTATGACTTATATTATCACTGCAACCTTGCTTGATGACTTTGAATACCTATGTAACATAGACACTGTAAGTAGATCGCCTCTGAGGCACTATCGTTGGCCCTAGGGCCGTTTATTGAATAAACCCATCCCATGTAGTCCCCTTGTCATGTCGTGAATTATCCTTCAACGCTTCAATAACTGTGTCAGATGACGTATCGCCTAATAGCGTCACCTCTGGATATTTTGTGTAATAATCTACAGTTATCAGGTAATTTTTATGGTCTAACTCAAACAAGTCTGCACCAACTTTTTCATACGGTTGACAGGCGATCGCATGATTTATCAACGGCTTGTTATGCAAACTTTTCCAGTTGTTCTGGCAAGTGTCACATCGACTGACTTTATCTTCAATTTGCTTGTTCATACTCGGCCAAAACATACAGTCCTGTGCCAGCTGCTTGGACTTTGTCACACCCAAGTGTGTCTCATGTAACGCCTCAATCATTTCACCGCGGAGACCCGGAGGAACGATTGCCTTTCATAACCAGCTTATTTTCTATCGTTAACTCATGTTTGTGTGGGATGTACTGTCTCAGACACGGCGGTGTCTGTATGCGTGTAGTGTCCCACCCATCTTCAATGTGTGAGATCAGCATGGACATGGATACACCCTTTTCATATTCTCTGACAATCTTACTCAACAAACTTGACGATTGAATGTCCCAGTGCGGCAACACAGAACATGTCATCGAACAGGTTACCATGACCTACTTTGGCACTATGCGCCCCAGCCAACGTGTCTGCAAAAAACATCAAAGAACCCTTCACATGACATAGCTGAATATCATAATTTTGCAACCGCATTCGCATTCTCTGCATCTTAGCTGAAAGTTTATGGATTGGTTTCTGCATTATGGTCTGTTTGAATCTGAACTTCCTTGCCAAAGATATAGTCATGAAACTTCTGGCATCCGAAACATGTGGCGAGCATTTTTTTTTCTATAGTGGCATAACCACACTGCGCTGAGTTAAGCGCACGAGATGCGAGTGCGATCGGTTTGTCATTTTGCATCAACACGGCACCTAAACCTGACTGACAAGCATCTACCTGAATCACAATAGGTTTCTTAACATTATAATATGATAACACAGGAGCAGTTTTTAACTTCTCCTTCAACTTATCGAACGCGTCCTGCTGTTCAGCTTGCCAGGGCCACGCCACGTCCTTAGCCAGGAGCGTGCGTAGTGGTTTAGCTATCTCGGACATGTTGGGTATGAACTTGTGTACATATCCAACCATGCCCAGGAACCTTTGAATGCCTTGTTTGTCACGTGGCTCTGGCATGTCAACTATTGCTTGTATTCTTTCTGGATCAGGCTTCACACCCTGCTGGGTAAGTTGATGACTTACATATTTCACTGTAGTTTTGCATAGCAAAGACTTAGCATCGTTTAATTTCAGATTAAACGACCTAGCTCGGTCCAACACAGCTCGGAGCCGCTCGTTGTGCTCCTCAACCGTTGACCCATATACCAAAATATCGTCCGTGACTATCCCGATACCGGGTATATCGCGCATGACACGGTGCATTTCCTGAATAAAAATGTCACCGGCTGTTTTGATGCCAAAAGGCAAGCGGGTATACCTGTACCGGCCCCACGGAGTATTGAACGTGCACAAACGTGAACTTTCCTCATCTAACTCTGCCAATATCCTGTCTTTGCATCTAAAACTGAAAAATACTTTGCATCTGCCGTTTTGGCAATAATTTCTTCAATCGTTTTGGTAGGAAAAGGCCCTCTCTTTATCGCCTTGTTCAACTTAGTTGGATCCAGACAAATCCTGATCTTGTTTTTTTTTTGTACGATCGTTATAGAATTAACCCACTCGGTAGGTTCATCCTGTTCAACTATGACACCTACCTCAACCATGCGATCAAGCTCACTTCGTACCTTACTCTGAATGGCAAACAGAATCCGTCTAGGCAGATCAATGACAGGTTGAACAGATTTATCGACATGAATGATAGCATTTGCCTTGATCAAACCCAAACCTTGAAACACATCTTTGTATTCGCTTACCAGCTTCTCCGCCCGAGCCCTGGGACTGTTCGTCGGCTCAGAAATGATCGTTGGTTCAACGTCACACAAGCCTGCTTGCCCAAAATAGGCTGACAATCCGGTATCACTTGGAACTTGAGCACTCTGTCATTGATGTCCAGCAGCGCCTCCCCGTCAGGAGTGATCCGGTGACCGGAGAACGTCACCAACAAACACCTGGTGTTTGTCAGCCGCCCCGGAGCAACTCGGTTGAAGACGTACCTCGGCAGTACGTTCGCCTCCGAACCGGTGTCAAGCTTGAACTTGACAGGACAACCGTTCACCCAAATGATCGCGTGCCACAGCTCGGCATCCTGACCGGCACCACGGTCGATGGCACCGACGAACAGCTCCGTTGCCAGCACGTTGACCTCCGCCGGATCCGGGTCTTGCTCAGCATTGTGAGGGTCGGGCTCTTCCATGGTAAGCTTGTTGACCCTGCCCAGCCTGCTCCTGCAGACCTTACCGAAGTGCCCGATCTTCTTACTGGCTATGCAAGCCTTTCCTTTCGCTTGGCAGACTCCCCGGCGGTGTTCATATCCACAGTTATGGCAGGGGATCTTGAACTCTCCAGCACCGGCGCAGCCGGCATTCCAATATGGCAATTTCCAAGATGGCGTCGCCAATGACCGAACTGCCAGTGCACCTGTACGCGCATTAGCATAGTTCCAAATGAAATCAATCTCCTTACTTTCCACGTCTGATTTGGTGTCCTCCAACAGATCTGAACTAAATTCACTCATTTCACACATACTAACACATTTTCCCAATGTTAACTCCGTAGTTTGAAGCAGTTTGTTCCGTAAGTTCACATTCTTTACGCCAGCCACTATCCGATCGCGCAACAGCGACTCCTCCAACGTACCATTTTCACAATCCTTCACCTTGTCTCTCAACGCCATGATGTATGTAGCCATATTTTCCGTAGCCTGATTATGTGAATTAAACTTATATTGTGTGATAATGAGACTGCATTTACCGATACAGTAACTCCGAAATGCTTCCATAAGCGGCACGATCTTATCTTGATCAGCGAGAGTGATATCCATATTGGCGAAAACCTTTTGAGCCTCCTCGCCAGCAACGTGAAGAAAGATACAGCATTGCACTCGTTCTGTCTTCAATACGACACCTGCCGCAGTAGCATAAATATCATATGCTTTGATCCATGTTTTCCAGTTCGATCTCATGTTGTGGCTGAGGACAAGCTGACGAGGCGGCCGGCAACCCGGCAACCCGGCAACGTATTAGCAGGCGGCATTCTTCCTCATCTGACACCAGGTGAAAGTATGACGTCTGAACACTTTGACTTCTGGATACTGAATAGTTTATTCACGGCCTAGGGCACACTTGACCCGCCGGCTAAACTTTCCATGATGTCATCTCATTAGCATATACCTTTGTCTCAAACTCTGCATCTCGTTAACATATATTAACCACACACCTGTATGTCTATTACGCATATATCACAAATACCATTAAGTAAGAGACATATAGTGGAAAAAGAATTAGTTAAAATGTTAGATGATGATATAATTGAAACTAGTTTTAGTCTGTGGGCTTTGCCAGTTACTTTAGTGTCTAAGAAAGATGGTACTATACGTCTTTGTGGTGACTACTGTTAATTAAATGCAGTTACAATTAAAGATGCTTATCCTTTACCTAGGATACAGGACATTTTTGATCAATTGCATGGTGCTAAAATTGTTACCACCATTGACCTTAAATCAGGGTATTGGCAGGTAATGGTAGATGAAGATAGCAGACCTAAATCAGCTATAAACACGCACATGGGATTATTTCAATTTAAGCGTATGCAATTTGGATTAACGAATGGACCTGCAGTATTCCAAAGAATGATGAATGTAACTTTTGCGTAACATTTAGGTAAAAGTTGTCTAACCACTTGTTTTGTACCAAGACAGTCTACATATAGAAACAAATAGGGGTGAGCTGTCACAGTCTGCCAGTACTTTAATATTGAGGATGGAACCTAACAAAATACACCATTAAAATGGCTATAGGTAGCTCTTCCAACTTTCTATGAAGTAAATGCTCCTGTGTATAGTATGTTCATAATATTCAATTAAAACTACATTAAAATAAAGAGATAATCTTATTTTGCCTTTTTTGTGCTGTTTCTATATGTAAACTGTCTTGGTTTTTCAAAACGTCTTGCTTTCTCAAGATGTCTTCAGCTACCGTAATCAAAGGACTGAAAGACAATTTTGCTAGGCATGGTTTCCCAAATAAATTGTATATGACAATGGACCACAATTTAAAAGTCATGAATATGTAGTAGTCTGAACATGAGCTCTACTATCACGCGGTAGCAGCGGAGACTACGACGTCATCATCACAGTACCACTACACTGCGCTAGGTGGCGGCACGGGTAACCACCGGTCAGACCCCCAACTGGGCTGACCTCTACTGCGTGTGGTTGACCCCCCCCCCCCCCCCCCCACACACACCTATAGAGTCGATGTGGGATCTGGCGAGTCAGGGGGCGGGTCAGACAACTACTGACGCCGCGGAGAGCAGATGGTTCAATAAACCAAGGGTGAAGCGTACACTGAATTGAATCTTGGTGTTCTTCCGTGTGACTGCGTGTGAGTGAGAGAGTCGGAGGGCCATGGGCCATTACATTGGTGCCGTGAGCCAGCTTGCCTTCTGCGTAAGGGGGTGAGTATTGGACCTGGGCCATGGACTCCGAAGGTAGGTTCTCTTCGTAATTTGTAATTATGGAGGGGGCGACGGCAGGCCAACTGCGTAGTGGGCGCCAGTACCAAAATGATGGTACAGGGAGTCCCGACGCAGTGGGGTCGCCGGTGAGCGTGGACGCTTCTGCGGTGAGTACACTGCACCACGCTCAAAGTTCGCCTGTTAGGGATGTTGATGTTGTAACGTTCATTCCTAATACAGGTGCCGGCGTCATAGGGGACCGCCGCCAGGTGTCAGTAAGTTGGTGGGGTGTAGCCAATCCCGCGCTAGTGCCGGTGGTGGTGCGGTATCATGCGCCGCTAGCTCGGGTCAAACTCGCGAAGAACTGGGATGGTCCCTTTACTATAACAGAAGTTGTCTCTGACACCACAGTTATTATGAAGGGCAAGGATGGTAAATACCGTAAATCTAACGTTAGACGTCTTAAGCTTTACACCGAGCAGATGTCTAGAAATGCTGGACCATCCTCCAGGCTGGATGCGCATGTAGGCCGCATATGCCTGATAAGCGGAAAAATAAACGTCGGCGTCGTTCTAGATCAGTGTCTGATGTCGATAGTATTGTTTCTGTACGCAGTAGCTCGGGTAGTGACAGCGACTTTGTACCAGTTGGACAGGGGTCTGATGTGGGTTCAGACGCAGATAACTGGTATGGGGTGGGCTAGTAGGTATTAGGCTACTCCACCCTGGTGTTGTCTGGTCTCCAGGGGTTGGTTGTACATAAGATACGCCGATCCCTGTCACACAACGAGTAACGCAGTACATATGTTCAGGTAAACTTTACTACGCAGTTATTTGAGAATGGTGGGGAAAGACCGGGGGCCCCAGGGGCGCCAATGAATGGGCGCAGTTACTACTGTTCTGCGTAATGCCTTTGCCTAAGCCGTGTGTTTATTATCTGCTATTTCTTGTCTAACGCGTTGGTTATTGTTGACGGGGCGTACTGCATGTTAGCTGCTATAACCGGGGGAGTGTTTATGTTCGCTGCGGGCATGGGTGTGTAACTGGTTCGACTGTTCGGTTAGGCGTAATTGGGTCACTTATAGCATGTGCGTGGTTGGTACTGCGTGAGGGCCGGGGATCTGTCGCCGGGGATGGCTCAGTATTGTGCACTAGCTGGCGGGCGGGCCTTGTGGTTGAGCTAACTAGGTCACCCTGTTGTTCTGCGGTTGGGGGTTCTCCGTGACCACGTGGTGCGGTGACGTCAGCGGTACTGCGGGGGGACGGCGAATGCCGCCGTCGGGTGGTTTGGTTGGTTTCCTATGTAGGTCACGCTAGCGGTACCGGTGGCACACCTGGTGTTTTGCGGGTGAGTCATTCATTCTCTGGTTGGTACGCCGGCTGGACTCTGCGGTTCTGTGAGGGAGGACGTGGAGCCAGTCACTCTACCGGCTGCCGGCAGACAAGGTGGGTGTCTTTTTTCTCGGACATTAATCCTATCCATATTTGCGTATTCCTTATTTGTACTTGTTTATTGTGACAGCACTATAAGAATATAGCAAGGCAAGCCGCGACTGTGTTGGTCTGCGTTTATCGTGCAGACTTGACACAGCGTGTACGGCGATCGTCGGTCGTGGGGGACACATGACTTGAGCTGCCGTGGCAGTTCGTTGCGTGTGGACCATGTCCGATGATATTTTAGATTCGCCCAGCACTCCATTAGGGGGAGCTGAGGCTCTTAGTCCTCTCGGTATGCTCTTCAATGAGGCCGAGGGTGGCGACGAGGCAGGTTTAACCTGTATAGGGACCATTAGGCCTTCAGGCGGTAGGGAGATTGTTGCTACAGTCTCCCCGAGGCTGTCTAGTCCCCTATTGTCGCCCGTGTTGACCGTGGTAAGAGGCCCTCGGCGGGTTACGGCGGCTGGGCTGGTGTCTCCTCCTGGAGTAGCTAGCCTGTCGTTACGTTCCCCTGAGCTGCCCACCGGTCCATGCCTAGCTTCCATGGTCAGTAATGCAGGGACTGTGGTAAACGCTGATGAGTTGTCATGCTTTCGAGAGTGGCAGCTGCGTGAGAAGGCGTTGAGAGAGTCGGTTTGTTCGTCCCGCACGGATCCGTTCTCGCTCAGCCCAGCTGAGGTGAGGATGGCGCAGCCTCTCAGCAGAAGTTCATCGGGTTCTTGCCAGGGGGTACTGCTGACTGAAGTTGCTGCCCGACCCCCTATGTTACCGTCTGCATGCTCTGAGGATGTAGGCGCTAGAACCTTAGGGAGTCTGGCGCCGGCACCTCATGACAACGGACGGTCAGTAGGGGGAGGTTCCAGTGTGCGGATGGACGTCGATTCTGTCGAGTCTACCCCGGTTGTGGGCGGTGAGCTGCTTCGGCCTCCTGCCCCTTCTCGTGAGTCCGGTGCGTTGACGGAAGCGCAGATGAGGATGGCTGTAGAGCAGGCTAAAGCCTCTGTACAGCGTGACACTGATCCTCGCTCGGAGGTTGTGTCGGTGCCCCCTAAGGCATCGATCCCTCCTGCAAAGGTGTCGTATGGGTCGTTTGACTATCGCTATCATAATAGCGATGGTTCCAAACGTACCATTCCCGTGGACGTTGAGGACGTTCCCGCTGGCGGCAGTTCTGAGACTGCACGTCCGTCGAGATCAGCCGCTTCCTGTTCTGTACAAGAACAGGGGGGGGGGTGATCGGAGTACGGGTCGGATGGCCTACATGTTGGTCGGTCAGCGGCAAGTTTGGGGTGGAGCGTGGGTATCGGATCGGTGAGGACCCCACTCCATCCTGTGAGTGGATTGTCAGGTCACGGGGGGGTGGTCCTGTTAAGCTGGCACGGTTTCTTTCGGGGAACGTGGCCGGTTTGACAGAGGCTACCCTGTTGTTGCTTTGGAACGACCCTCATGTGGAACCATGTAGCCTAAGGGACTATGTGGTTTGGGAGCATGGCGTCCAGCAGGTCATGCGGTCCCAGGACCCTCACAGAGATTACGGGGTCTCCGATGACGAGGGCTGGACGGAGCCCGACGGCCGTCCTGGTACCCCGTTGGAATGGTACAACGCCCATTTATGCAAGTTATTTGAGGCGTTGAAAAATCCAGCGAGGGAGGATGGCTACACGAAGCAGGAACTGGCGTGCCTGGGGTACGTCCGCCATGTGTTTCGCCCGGGTCAGGCTTGCCTGTTCTGTGAGCTGAACCCGGTGGGGCGGAGACGGGTGCCAAAGCTGTTTCTGCGGTGGGCGGCGTTGGCTCGGCATATTTGCGAGAACCACCTGCACACCGCTCCTCTATGGAGGTGCACAAGGCCGTTCAACGTGGTGAGTGGTTCAGAGGGGTGTCCAACACTTAAGGCGACTGGGCAGTACTTCTCGACTGCTCGCCGCGGTGAGATGATCAGGCATCTTCTGGAGGGCCATGGGCACATGTTGTATGACGTTGTGAAGGGGCTGGGTGAGATTTAGTGGAATCCTCAGTCCGTGTCGAAGAGAGCGGTGTCCTTCATGATGAAGCAGCGCACTGACTTCCACTACAGCAGGGAGACCCTGGTGCTGCCCGAGCAGCACAGGTTGATCGCCCTGTTTGTATATGTTCCTGGGTCGGCGGAGGTGCGTCGTGAGCGTTTTTTCGCCGGTCGCGGCGCATCTTCGGCGAAACGGGGCAAGGGTCGTGGTGCTGTTGCCGTGAGGAGGGACCAGCAGGGGTGAGCAGCTCCTGTGGCCTCTTCGAGCTCTGGGCAGGGTGTTAGGTCCGTCCAGGGGAAAGGCAAGGGGAGAGGTAAGAGGTCCTCGTCCCTGGTGCCGTGGCGCGATGGCTCTGCCATTCAGCTGCAGCGGAACCAGGGGTCGGACAGGTCAGCTTCGCCTCCCCCACCGCCGCCTCCACCCCCTCCATCTGCTGCCCAGCAGGGGTTGAGAGACTGGCCTGAGTTGCCGGTCGTGACTATCGATCCGGAGGTGATTGGGTCGAGGGGCATGCGCCGTCGTAAGCATCGGAAACTGGTGACTGAGCTGACACCCGACACTCTGAGTGCGGTGGTGGCACGGGCTCCGGCGACCGTGGCGACGGTGCCAGTGGCATCGGTGTCACAACCGGTGTCATTAGGTCAGGTTCCGCGGCGACGTGTGTCGGCGGCTGCGGAATCTGCCTCTCAGTTGGCAGTGACGCCGTCTGCAAGCTCGGTTGTGAAACCAGCGGCGACTGCTCCTGTGGTCGGTTCCTCTCCGGTGGTGGTACCTGTGAGACCAGTGGTGGCTGCGGCCCCGCTGGTTGATCACGGTGTCGCCCTGGTGTTGGACGGGATCACGGAGCGTCTCTGCGAGGCCAACCGTGTGGACGTTACGGCCAGGATTACTGAGTCGGTCGACGGCCTGGTCAAAACCTTCATAGGGGGCTTTGACGCGGTCGTCGCCCAGATGCAGGATGTCCTGGCGCGTCAGGCTGAGGGTAGGCGCGGTGCTGACTTCGACAATATCGTAGAGGACAAAAAGATTGTCGAGCGGAAGTTGGCAGCATCGCGCGAGCAAAGGGCGCGGCAGGCAGCAGTCATTGACGATATCGACATGACTTTTTCTGCCGCGTTCCGCTCGGACTTCCGGAGCTGGGATGGTTCATTGCGTGCTTTGGATCTTTCTGGCTTCAGCGTCGAGGACAGGCTGCACGGCCTGCCGGCCAGCTTGGTGGCTGATGCTGCTGCGGCACATCGGGCACTGCTGGCGCGGGCGGCAAGGGCACCTGCTGACGCTGACGGTGACGTCCAGATGACAGGTGACGGGAAGGTGGACGGCGATTAGTCGTCGTTCTGTCCCGTCCGGGGGATTTTGGACGTCACATCAAAATTCAGATGACAGGTGGCAGGGTGGTGGACGACGCTTAACTGTTGGTACAGTTGGGCGGTGCTCTCCTCTGTCCGAGGGATTCTGGATACCGTGATGTCTCGGATGACAGGTAGCAGTTAGGTTAGCGGTGGTTGACTGCTCGCGCAGTTGATCGGCGCTAGCCCTGTCCGAGGGATTCCGGGTTCCACGTCGGGGGTAATTGAAAGACCAGCACCCCTGTGGCGGTTATTCATTTTATTTTTTTTTATATATACACATTAATACTATATAAAATAATTTTTCTTTTTCTGATAGTTTATCTCCCTTAAGGAGGTGGATACCGCCTTGTATATATATATATATGTATGTTGATACTAATATAATATTATATATACCTTTTTAGTACTACGGTGCTATTTTTACATTGATAACCATGATGTATTTAGCATATCGTACTGCTCTATTTCAACATTATATTTCTTTGCAGTACGATTGTTGATGATATATGTTATGGTGAACAGCTTAGCTTTCTCCCGATTGGAGGATCTAGCTTCTTGTGTTCTGCCTATTTTTCTGCAGTAGGGGTCGGAATAATTTTTTTAATATATATATATATTAGATTAATTATTTCTAAATATTCCTCAACTTTCACCCCGTTTTGACTTCCTTTTTCCACACTATTAGGAAATATTATATTCTAAATTTATTTAGTGGAACGAGGTGGTCAATGGTGTGGGAGTTGGTGGGTAGACACTGTACATTTTACACTAAAAGATTTTCCTATGCAGTGTCGCCCTGGCTCTTATTTTATGCTGCATTCTTTATTTTAAGATTACTACTCTAGTAAGCGCTTCTGGCAGAAGATGATTGACAGCGTGTGCGTCAGCTCCTGTGATGACAGGGGAGGATGCACATGGGGTGTAATTTAGTTTGTAGGAGGCCGGGTTCTTGCTGGCGCCCAGTGCTTCTTATGAAATGTATTGCATACCTAAACCGTTGTATCTGCGGAGACTTTCTCAATTGTTATAAGTAACACCGCCCTTCTACTTTCATGCATTCTGCACCGGAGCGGGGCACTGAGCGTGGCGGGTCCTGGGTGTGGCTGTTTGACGTGTCCGCGGTGTAATACCGTCTGTGATCTACTGGCCAGGCGACACGGGCACAAGAAGGACGGACTGAGGAAGCTCGAAGAGGAGCCGCTCCGCGTAGAAGGAGGAGCACCCCGCTAACGGTTCTTCTGAGATGGGGGGCGGTGGGGGGCGGACTGAGTAGTTTGTTGCTTCCTTCTGTCGAGGGGGTTCCACTTGTGGGCTATGAACTCTCTCCCAGCAAAAACATTCTATGCACCAACTACATAGAGGCTGGGAGGTCGTCTTTGTGCGACTCATTTAAAGACTCTTTCTTCACCTAGATTGATGACATGTTTGCCTTGCAGCTAGCTAGATTCACATTGCTATTTTGCTGCAGGCAGGTCTAGGAATTGCGCATAAGGATACATAGCTTTGTAAGGCTTCTCTCCATTTCAAGTTAGTTCTCATGTTGACTTCTATCATTTCTCGATTCTCATCGGTTTGCATTCTGCAACCGGTGAGACTCTAAGGGGGGCAGTGTAGTAGTCTGAACATGAGCTCTACTATCACGCGGTAGCAGGGGAGACTATGATGCCATCAGCGCAGTACCACTACACTGCGCTAGGTGGCGGCACGGGTAACCACCGGTCAGACCCCAACTGGGCTGACCTCTACTGCGTGTGGTTGACCCACCCCCCCACACACACCTATAGAGTCGATCTGGGATCTGGCGAGTCAGGGGGCGGGTCAGACAACTACTGACGCCGCGGAGAGCAGATGGTTCAATAAACCAAGGGTGAAGTGTACACTGAATTGAATCTTGGTGTTCTTCCGTGTGACTGCGTGTGAGTGAGAGAGTCGGAGGGCCGTGGGCCATTACAAATATGATGAATTTGCACAACAGTATGGCTTTCAAGCCATATATTCAAGCCCCCAATATCCGCAAAGCACTCGGCAAATCAAATGATTTTTGCAAACAATCAAAAATATGCTAAAAAAGTGCATAAGCCGTGTTTACACGTGCGAGTTAAAACGCTTCATATAAAACTCCTTGCCTAGATCGATTTACATTTGTTGTGTAAACGCGACGCTGAGGCGTTTTAGGGCTGAATCGATTCATATAAATCGGTAGATGTAAACCACCTTGCCAGGTAGTATAGATGAAGCGATACAGCCAGTTCCCAGGCGGCAATAGTGTAAAATAGCAGTGCTCGCCGGCTACAGGCTCAGCTGTAACTATCGCTGGTGCCCGGCAGTGTTAGGGACCGATTAGGCTGAAATCTATTGATGGCGATCATATTTAACAGAATTACATACTCAAATAATTAAATTTAATTAAATTAACCCTAAATTCCAAGCGATATTAACATAGCCGCTACATTGGCGTCGTTATTCATATGTGAATCGACAAATGTAAACTAAACAAATAGCAGTACTCGCCGGCTTCAGGCTCACCACTAAGGCTGCTGGTTCCCGGCGCCGACACACTTTCAAACTCGGTCCGTGTAAATGCACCACTACATCGCTTCATATAAATCGATTTGCCTAATTCGCTTCACAATTGCCCATGTAAACACGGCTAATAGCCGCGCAGACAGATTTTCATTTAGTTTTCTTGAACTATAGAAACACGCCACTGTTGGTGCTAGATGCATCCCCAGTGCAACTGCTCATGAGCAGAAGACTATGGTCGCACATATCGACAGCACAAGTTAATCTGAGACCAGAAACACAAAAAAAAAAATGCACAAATTAGAAAGCGACAGCAAAGCTAAAAAGCTTTTCACAACAAATAGTGTGGCAAAGCTCACAAGCCCTTAAGGCCTGGCGATTGCATTAAATATAGAAATCACTTAGGGGAATGAAAAAAGGGGACATTAATGGGTCTCGAGAAGAGAATATCAAATCACAAATGAGTCCTGAAACATGTTGTATAGAAACAGAATTTGATTGATAAGAATACCTGAAATACCACAGCCTGAAATAGTTAGGCACACACAAGATGCACCAGCATCACAAGCAGCC
The DNA here is from genome assembly GCA_030323885.1 of Branchipolynoe longqiensis. Taxonomy (NCBI): domain Eukaryota; kingdom Metazoa; phylum Annelida; class Polychaeta; order Phyllodocida; family Polynoidae; genus Branchipolynoe; species Branchipolynoe longqiensis. The sequence goes on along the minus strand of JASIRB010001571.1, from coordinate 18,908 downwards.
ACAAATGACATAGGAGCAGCCAATATATCCAGGTCAGGTCGCTTACTCAGGCTAGCAGCCCATCTAGACCTATAATGATGATAAGACACCAATCGAAATGACCCACTGTGATAACTATTTTATTGTTAACATTAAGCACTATATAACCAAGACTGTTATTCTTTATTTTTCTCACTGTTATAAATGCCAAAGACTTTAAAACCGCACATGCAATAATTTGAGTAAATGAAGGACATGAGAACTCTGACAAAGAAAGTCAAGGACTTATATTTGTTAGTATGTTTTATTGTTTAAAAGGTACAGTATTGTTATTCTTCAAATATTAAAATGCTTGTTGAAGGGGGGATGTAATATGTGCTTAGTAGATTTCCAGGCACATGCAAGCTCCCCCACCTCTGCCAATTTGGATTAACACCGTTGTGTATAACTTACAGTGTGATCAAAGGCCGGTTGCTCTCATACCATGTCTATGTGGTGTGGGAGGTTAAAAATCCCTTGGGTCAGTACAAGTGTAGGCTCAGGCTTTCTATCGACCAGCAGGGGAGTGGGGAAGACCAGTCATCTGTGACTGGGATTTCCACTGCTTGGGACAGCTAATGTACCAAAAAAAAAAAGAGAGACAAATAGGTGTTCACACTTCCTGTCTACGATTCGCTATATCGCTATAAAGGAATCTGAAACTGATCACGTGATAGGAGCCTGGGAACCGGCTGTAGTGCTCGGGACAGCATAGGCATAATGAAGTCACTCGTTAACCAGAAGTCAAAGTGTTCAGACGTAATCAGGCCTGGCAGAATACAATATGGCTTCTACCCTTTGTGTTATATGATGTCAGCAATGTATCGTCACTGACTACATGGGGCTTCAGTTTACTGAATTACTTTTGAATTAAGAAATTCTGGTTCAAATGAATCATCGCGTTATATCAAAATTTGCGCTAAATCGGGCGCGTTATATTGGGGCTTCACTGTGGTATCTTTTCTTCTATTTTTGTAGTAAATGTATTCTTATTGTTATTATTCAGCTGATCCTACGCATCGATTAGTAGCATTATTATTTCAGTCATACATTAGCAATATATTATAAGAGTGTGTTTCCGAGTACACATATTGCCTGCATATAGTTGAACTTGAATAATAACTAAAGTAATGTTAAATAACTACAAATTAACTAATACAATTCAGTGGATATAAAATAACATTAGAATATATGCTCTTGAGTAACATATGAATGGAACCTGTAGTGTGTGCTTCAGTACATCGATATATAACCATGGATTTTGGTGGGACATAACACCCCAACAAAGAAAAGGACGGTACATCGAGAGGGTGAGATGTGAGAATGGTAAGTAAAAGCAGAATAGTGTAAATTCTGGTAGAATTGATTGGCTGGTGCTTTACCGCCATATCATCGACAAGGGTCATAGTTGTGGTACATGAAAGGTTGGTACAAGCGGACCAGTGTCTAGCTGGATAGTGTTAGTACTTGGGTCACACTTCTGGTAGTTGTGGCACTTGGTACAAGCGGACCAGTGTCTAGCTGGATAGTGTTAGTACTTAGGTCACACTTCCGGTAGTTGTGGCACTTGGTACAATCGGACCAGTGTCTAGCTGGATAGTGTTAGTACTTAGGTCACACTTCCGGTAGTTGTGGCACCTGGTACAAGCGGACCAGTGTCTAGCTGGATAGTGTTAGTACTTGGGTCACACTTCCGGTAGTTGTGGCACCTGGTACAAGCGGACCAGTGTCTAGCTGGATAGTGTTATTACTTAGGTCACACTTCCGGTAGTTGTGGCACCTGGATCACGGGACACAAGTGCCCTGTCCACAGTCTGTGGGTGTATTTTGCATTATTCATCATGGCCTGAAAGGTGGGCATTATTAAATAATTTGAATTGAATAATAATCCTGTCAATGCATGTATAATTAATTGAATGCTAGAATTAGTAAACACATCTGATAATTAGTGTCCCCTATTTCCGTTATCTTCCTTATCACACTCTAATCTGCTCTATTTTAAAGCTGCATAGTCGGATGCAAGCAGCAAACCTTCAAAAACCAAACAGTTCACCTAGATTTGATCCTACATAATCCAGCTTAGATACTGAAGGAGTAGTAAATGAAGTTATGAACCGTACCCTGTAGCCCTCATGTATCTACATAATCCAGTTGATACTGAAGGTGTAATGAAGTTAATGCAACCTGTCACCACTGTAGCCACTCATGTATCCTACATATCCAGCTTGATACTGAAGGATGTAAATGGTTAATGAACTGTACCCTGTAGCCACTCATGTATCCTACATAATCCAGGTTAGATACTGAAGGAGTAGTACATGAAGTTAATGTAACCTGTCACCACTGTAGCCTCTCATGTATCCTACATAATCCAGCTTAGATACTGAAGGAATGGTAAATGAAGTTAATGTAACCTGTCACCGCTGTAGCCACTCATGTATCCTACATAATCCAGCTTAGATACTGAAGGAGTAGTAAATGAAGTTAATGCAACCTGTTACCACTGTAGCCACTCATGTATCCTACATAATCCAGCTTAGATACTGAAGGAGTGGTACATGAAGTTAATGCAACCTGTCACCACTGTAGCCTCTCATGTATCCTACATAATCCAGCTTAGATACTGAACGAGTAGTAAATGAAGTTAATGCAACCTGTCACCACTGTAGCCTCTCATGTATCCTACATAATCCAGGTTAGATACTGAAGGAGTAGTAAATGAAGTTAATGCAACCTGTCACCACTGTAGCCTCTCATGTATCCTACATAATCCAGGTTAGATACTGAAGGAGTAGTACATGAAGTTAATGCAACCTGTCACCGCTGTAGCCTCTCATGTATCCTACATAATCCAGGTTAGATACTGAAGGAGTAGTACATGAAGTTAATGCAACCTGTCACCACTGTAGCCTCTCATGTATCCTACATAATCCAGGTTAGATACTGAAGGAGTAGTAAATGAAGTTAATGCAACCTGTCACCACTGTAGCCTCTCATGTATCCTACATAATCCAGCTTAGATACTGAAGGAGTAGTACATGAAGTTAATGCAACCTGTTACCACTGTAGCCTCTCATGTATCCTACATAATCCAGCTTAGATATTGAAGGAGTAGTACATGAAGTTAATGCAACCTGTCACCACTGTAGCCTCTCATGTATCCTACATAATCCAGGTTATATACTGAAGGAATGGTAAATGAAGTTAATGCAACCTGTTACTGCTGTAGCCTCTCATGTATCCTACATAATCCAGCTTAGATACTGAAGGAGTAGTAAATGAAGTTAATGCAACCTGTGACCACTGTAGCCACTCATGTATCCTACATAATCCAGGTTAGATACTGAAGGAGTAGTACATGAAGTTAATGCAACCTGTTACCCCTGAAGCCACTCATGTATCCTACATAATCCAGCTTAGATACTGAAGGAATGGTAAATGAAGTTAATGCAACCTTTCACCCCTGAAGCCTCTCATGTATCCTACATAATCCAGGTTAGATACTGAAGGAGTAGTAAATGAAGTTAATGCAACCTGTCACCGCTGAATCTTCTCATTTCCAGTATTGTGGTGCCCACACAATTGGTCATGGTCATGGTCATGCTGATTTCAATATGTTTAATTCGGAATGTGGGAACAACCCTATCACTGTATCAGAGAATGTGCATATAGAGAAGTGCAAGTCTTATCCCCGACCATGTAACACTTGTGACTGTCACGCACCAAGCTTTGGTTGTTGAACAAGGCACTTCACTCACTGGTGGCTGCTGGGAAAACAACTGGTGATCGGCATCAGAACATTACTAAACTGGAAATGGTGATGTGAATTACAAAGAACAGATCTCCATACCATAAGCCCATTCTCATATATGCTCCAAAAATATATAGAGACCAAATATTTTGAAGGAAAAAATAGGACCTAAGACAGCGGCAAAAACATTTATGCATTCAAACTGCTATGTTGTTAATCGGTGCTTACTTTCATTTTTCGGGAGTACTTGGTCAGGATTATAACTGTGTGTACCTGAGTCCAATGAAGGGTTCAATGCTCTGTTTTGGGGGTATTTTTGTTAAAATTCTCAATGTTTGGAAGTAATGGACTGTCAGATAGAACATCTGGTCATATATGATATATGACCAATGTTTTTACTTGTTCAACACTGACCGTGAGAGGCACCACCAGATTGTAATTGGAGTTGACTATATATTCACATTCTCTGTCACTGTTGTCAATGATGGTATGCGCTGCCGCCCTCTGTCCCCGCCCGTTGTAACCACTGCTACCTGCGTGCCATCTAGCATTTCCACCAAACCCACCAAGTGGCTGCCTGACTGGAGCCGATCACTTCGTCAATGGCACCTGAGCAGTCACATGGTGTGTCTTCACCCAATCATCACCCATCTAACAGCAACACCGAGAAAGACTCAATACAGAACAACAGATGCATACACCATTCTTAATTAATTATATTATTGTTAAATTAAATTCAAAGCTCCACATTATAGGTATTCTTTGTGCGTTACTGAATTACACCCATCACTACTCACCAGGGAGCATACCATTAGGTTGTATCTGAACCATAATATGCAGAGTTCAGGTGCAAAACCATGTAAATGCCAATCCAACAATTTAATTAAAATAAAACATTTTCGCCTGAAAATAATTTGTTTCTCTCCTTAATTCCAATTTCTTGTGATCACATCATTACGAAGCAATGAACAGAAATTAGGGATGTAGCAAGTACCAACTTTTGGATGGTTTGACTTCAATGTTTATGTACATTTTTGGATTTGCATTGATGGGGTTTTGCACCTGAACTCTTAATAATTATGCTGTTAGCATGGCAGAGTTGTACTCGTAACATATAAATAGTGGAATTAGTTTGGCAATATTGCTTAATGGAACAACCGCCCGAAGAAAGATGGTCGCATTGAAAGGTATTATTTTTAAGTGGAATACTCTGCTCTCGTATTTCTTCCATCATAAATACAAATAACAAACAGCACAAAGAAAAACAGCATTCCACCCCTTCGTCAGGTCTACAGAAGCAATATACAAAGGTATTCCCGATTTTATAGGATTGTTCTCTTCATTAAAGCATAGTTGAAAGCACTTTCATGTAGTAATTTTGTATTACAAAAAATGGTGTATCAAAAAGTCAACACTCTCCAGGAATGCATCAAACCAAACAGAACCCTAGCAGGCTATTAGTTTCAGAATTGCATGAATGAATACTTAGTAATGACTTATTTATTGCTGATTAAATATGTTTTTCTTGGCTAATTAAAAGAGAAAGCTTCAAAATCGTATTATACCATTAGTTCCCCTTTATTTCTCTCTGTCTATATATATATATATATATATTTATCTCTCTGTTTCTATCTGCATGTGTATTTTATAGGATTGTTCTCTTCATTAAAGCATAGTTGAAAGCACTTTCATGTAGTAATTTTGTATTACAAAAAATGGTGTATCAATAAGTCAACACTCTCCAGGAATGCATCAAACCAAACAGAACCCTAGCAGGCTATTAGTTTCAGAATTGCATGAATGAATACTTAGTAATGACTTATTTATTGCTGATTAAATATGTTTTTCTTGGCTAATTAAAAGAGAAAGCTTCAAAATCGTATAATACCATTAGTTCCCCTTTATTTCTCTCTCTCTATATATATATATATACATATTTATCTATCTATTTCTATCTGCATGTGTTTCTCTGTCTCTCTGTTATTGTCTCTCTGTTTGTCCCTGCCATTGTGTCTTAGTTTCTTTGTCAATTTATCGCTGACTTTCAGTTATCTATCTATGCCCTCCCTCTACCTGCCCCCTCTCTGTCTCTGCTCTCTGCCTCCCTCTTTCTTTGCTCTCTTTTGTTCTCCCTCTCTCTCGCTATCTCTCTGCTCTCTCCATAGATCTCTCCCTCTCTCTGTTCTCCCATTCCCTCCCTCCATCCCTCTCCCGTTCTCTTACTCTCTGATCTCTCCATCCCCATCTCCCTCCCTCGCTCTGTCAATCGCTGCTCTCTTTCTCTCTGCTCTCCTCCCACTACTTCCCTCTCCCTCCCTCTCCCTCCCTCTCTCCATCTCCCCCCTCTCCCAAGCTGCCCCATGGGTGGTAACTTGAGAACCCTTCCACATCCGCTGAGTACCACCAATACTGAGGGAACTGGTGGTAGTAGGATTTTACAGACGGCAGGTACAACCCGAAAGTGGTGTTTCGTGGGACGGCCGATGGGTACTGGAAGTTGGGTTGTTGAGCCGTGCGCAGCTGTTGCATGCCGGGGAATTGCTGAGTGAACGAGTGTGGTCGGAAGTTGGGGTATTGCGACCTGGACCTGTGCAGCTGGGAGGTGGGGTAGTTCCAGTAGAGACCACCAAGCCGTCGTGGCTGCTGCTGCTTCAAGTCTGCAGCTCTGGCCCTGCAACAGGGAGACACGGAGAAGGGTAAACAGACCCAACAAGCTCTATTACATGGCCATTGGGTCGACTATACAAGCCCATCATTGAGCATCCATTTTACAAAGTAATTTTCGCATTCGTAACACTACTGATACAGTATGATTTAAACATTTAGGAGGAAGCTTCGTGAGTTTAATAGGTCCTCCAGGAAATTTAATATGTGGTAACTGGTATACATAAATAATATTTGTGATCGGTACCGGAAGTTGGGTTGTTGAGCCATTTGCGGCTGTTGTATGGCGGGGAATTGCTGAGCAAGCGAGTGCAGCTGGAAGTTGGGGTATTGCAACCTGGGCCTGTGCAGCTGGGAGGTGGGGTAGTTCCAGTAGAAACCGTCAAGCCATGGTGCCTGCTGCTGCTTGAAGTCTGCAGCTCTGGCCCTGCAACATGGAGACAGGGAGAAGGGTAAAGAGCTATGGAAGGAGGATGCCCAGCCAGCTCTAGTACATGGCCATTGGGTCAACTTAACAAGCCCTTTGTTGAACATCCAATTTACAAAGTAATTTTCGCAATCGTAACACTACTGATACGGTATGATTTAAACATTTAAGAGGAAGCTTTGTACGTTTACTAGGTCCTCCAGGAATTTTAATATGTGGTATAGATAAATAATATTTGTGATTATGTCTGAATATGAATATGAAACTACTACTACAAACATCGAGAAGGGCTCACTGAATTGTTGGTGTTTCCCAAAGTTGCACTCACTGGGTAGACTTAACAAGCTCAGTGCATGCTGATTGGGTTTTCCTTGTTGTCACGCTTATTATGCTTCTGGGAATGGGACACCACAGTTGGAAGAGGCGTGGTCTTGGAATTGTGTTTGGCAAATGAACCAGCATGATCTTAATAATGCACATCCTTAATAAGTGCACCTATATCTAAGTCGGATATGTTGGACTGCATCTAGGTCAGTCTTTTTGGTTTGAAAATCTAAACTTTTATCGGACTATGCAGCTTTGACTCAAAGTTTGAGTGACCCGATCAGGTACATGATCAGATTCTGGGTGATAGTGACACAGAGCTGAGAGTACAAGAATATGTACGTACAGTTGCTTCGCTGTGCCCAGCTTCTTGATGAAACCAATAGTGGCGACGAAAGAGGGTATACTGGCAACAGCAAGCACGATGACTATCCAGGTCAGTAATGTTAGATGTGCCACATCTGTAAAGTAGCAAGCAAACAAAAAGAAACTGATGAAAAACCAATAACTTGAGATCGTCCACTTTAAAGTTGGATAGCCCCATATTTGTGAGTTTCTACCACTTTTCTTTTTAGATATATTAGGTTGATCATGATAATCTACCCCATTTTAATTTGAAATAAATTTGATATTAAGTAGCTATCGTTAGAGATAATTGAACCGGAAACATGCAACATTAATGTTGGTGTGCATATAAGAAATCTGACACCTGAGGCTTCATCCAAACATACCTTTGCTTAGTTTGTTCAGTTCATGCAACTGAACATATGGGAGGAGAGTGTTGAGGTCTGTGATGTATGAATGACATCATGTATGCAATGACAGACAACACAGTAATGCAATGAACCAAACAAAGAAAGGTGGAGGTGTTGCCATTTACTGCAAAGCCACCAAAAACCTAGACACTGAAAGGCTAAAACCAATAAATCTCTCAAATGAGCACATAGAACTACAATGGTGCCTAATAACAAATGAAAAACAAGCAAATGTAGCCATAACGAGCCTCTATAGGCCACCATCAGGTGAAATTGAAGTATTCCTTGAAGAACTAGAAAAGAGCATAAACACTGTACAAAAATCAACAAATGCAGAAATCTGTGTGCTAGGAGACTTCAATGTGAATTACAGCAGCAATGAACAAAATATACTAATGCTGCAAACCACCATCAAAATCTTAGGCCTACAGCAGCTCATCACTGAAACACAAGGCTAAGCAACAATAGCTCAACAATAGACCTAGAAGCTGGGATATAAGCGACCACAAACTAGTATATGTAACCAGGAAAAAGCTCAAAAGCACAAATCACTATGAATACAAAATGGGCAGGTCCCTAAAAAACTACTCAGAAGATACATTAAAAAATCATCTGCCCCAAAACATAAACAACATCACACAAAACAGAGATGATGTTGATATCTATTGGGACAACATCATCACAGAAATAAGAAAATCAACTGATGAGATGTGTCCCATGAAGAAAATAAAAATACAAAAAAACCAAGACCCTTGGGTAGACAAAGACCTGCTAACACTCATCACAACCAAAAGTAAACTGGGTGTGAAAGCAAAGCACACAGAAATAAGAGAAGACAAACTGGCCTACCATGTCACCAGAAACAACTCTCTCAAAGCTGTGAGAACAGCAACAAAGAAAGACATATTAAAGCAGGACAAAGACTGGGGAAGCAACACAAACAAATTCTGGAAAAATGTTAACCTACTATTCCCCAAAAATAACAAAGAAGAGCATACAAACTTCCAAGATAACGAAGGGGCAATGCTCACAGACAAAGATGCAGCAAATAAACTGAACACAAACTTTGCCGCAATAGGGCAAAAGCTGTCAGAAAAATTCAAAAAAAGATGGGAAACCAGATCAGGACCTGTGCAGAACGAAATCCCCACCTGCAACACACATATGATAGAAGTAACAAAATTAATATATGACACAAACACGAATAAGCCAAGTGGAATAGATGAAATACCAACCAAAATACTGAAAGAGGCACTCCAAGCCATCCCGGCCACTATAGTAGACCTATTCAACATCTCCTTTGAGCAGGGGCATTTTATCTCACCCTGGAAAATGGCACCCATCACCCCTACTCACAAAAGTTGAGACAAACAAAACATGGGAAACTACAGGCCAATATCAATTCTTCAAACCCCAGGCCAGCTCATTGAACAAGTGCTACATAGACACATAAATGAACACCTGGAAAAAGCTGATATACTAAACAAAAGACAAGGCGGCTTCAGGAAACTCCACATCAAGAACAATAGCTAACCTAACAAATGACATACTGGCATCAATGAACCAAAAACAATTAGTTGGAGTAGCCTTCATTGACTTCAGCAAATCATTTGACACAGTAGACCATAAAATACTATTGGAAAAACTAAAAATCATGGACATAAAATCCAACACTATGGATTGGATAAAGTGCTACCTTAGAAACCGGCAACAGAAAACAAAAATAAACAATACACTATCAGCCAACCAACCTGTCGCATGTGGGGTACCCCAAGGGTCAGTGTTGGGGCCACTACTCTTTATAATCTATATAAACGATCTAGAAAGATGGTTGCAAACTGAGTGCCTCCAACTATATGCAGATGACCCAGTCATATATGCAAATGACACCACAGAAGAGGAGGTAATAACTAAATTAAATAAACTCCTACTAAACCTAGACGAGTGGTGTCAGTCCAACAAAAAACCATCAACACAAGCAAATCAAAAACGGTACTCTTCTCGCATAAACAAATGCCAGAAAGAGAACTACACTGTAAGTTAGGAAACCAAACATTAGAAAATGTAGACCATTACAAATACCTAGTCCTTGAGTTGGACAGCCAACTAAACTAGAACCTGTCACATGTGGTGTACCTCAAGGGTCAGTGTTAGGACCACTACTCTTTATAATCTATATAAACGATCTAGAAAAATGGTTGCAAGCTGAGTGCCTCCAACTCTATGCAGATGACACAGTCATATGCACAAATGGCACCACAGAAGAGAAGGTAATAACTAAACTAAATAAACTCCTACTAAAACTAGATGAGTGGTGTGTGTTCAACAAAATAATCATCAACACAAGCAAATCAAAAACAGTACTCTTCTCGCATAAACAAATGTCAGAAAGAAAACTACACTGTAAGTTAGGAAACCAAACATTAGAAAATGTAGACCATTACAAATACCTAGGCCTTGGGTTGGACAGCCAACTAAACTACAACCTATGTATAAATATAACTATCCAGAAAGTAAACCACAAGCTGTGGCTATTTGCAAACTAAGAGACAACATATCACAAGAAATATCAATAAAAAGCTTCAAGGGCATGGTGCTCCCCTATTTTGACTATGGAGATGTAAACTACATGGGTGTGAGAAAAGAACTACTAAAAAAACTGCAAATACTGCAGAACAGAGCCCTACAAATCTGTCTAAGAGTAGACAAGCTGCACCCTACCTATGACATACACAAAAGAACCAAAGTAAAATTACTAGAAAATAGGAGAATAATTCATTTGAAAACATTAGCATATAGCTATAGTCAAAACAATATACTCCTAACAAAACCGCAAAGGGCTACTAGTGCAAATAATGCACCACTACTGAAGCATACCAGAAGCCACATAAAAGCTCATGAGAGAAGTACACTGGAAATGGCTGCCAAGGTGTGGAATGCCCAAATGGCAAAGGAACGACAAATTCCTGACCTAAAAACATACCAAAAATATCTGTGAAAACTAGGCTAGGAAACCCCCACTAAGCTGCACTGCGAAGGGGCATGTGATATGTCCCTGCCCACCAGCGGGATGCCCAATGGAAGGTAACCATGCCATGAGTAGCCAGATAACACACCACACAGCTACGTACAAGACTATGATATGTAAATAGTAGAACAAAATAAAATACATATATGCCAAGAAAAAAAAAACAAAAAAAACATAGGCAACTAACAATACCAACCAACTATCTATCTGCTACTGAAATGCAGGCAATCAAATAACATATCAGCTGCTACTGTGTGGTAAGATAACACCAACACTACAACTGGCCAGCATTGAAAACAAGCGTGGGTACCCGGGCTTAGATGCTTTGGACAGTACAAATACAGCCTACAAAAAAACACCTAACAAAATCAGAAACGGACGCAGTATGGGCTGCTGAGACACGAACCGTACTCTGACAAATGCTCTCCAAGCATACCATTGCAGGTTTTCAGTTTATGCAACTGTATACTGGGGGGAGAGTGCTGAAATTGGTTGCTCCTGTTGTGTTGTAGTTATTCCAGCAGCACTGACAAGGCTTTTAGAAAATTGTATAGAGAATCATGTTTGAATTTGCAATCTAAAATGCTAAATGTAAAGTTCAAATGTTTCTTTTTCATGACCAGCTACCTTTTGTGTGAATAATTGATTAAATCATGTAGATTAATAGACTTTAAAAGTTGAATTGAGAGCTTTCTGTGGCTACCATCTTGGTGGTTGACATGGATTCCCCTGTATGTGGGAAACCTTTCTAGGTCATGTTATGAGGGAATTCCACCTATGATGTCATTCATAGATCACACACCTCAATATTCTCCTCCCATAAGTTCAGTTGCATGAACTGAAAAAGCTAAGCAAAGGTATGTCTGGATAGCTTTTGATGCTGGATTCGTTTGTTTCTGGGTGAGGTATACCATGCAACTTTAAATTGATTTTAGTCACCCTTCTATGCAGCAACACATGCTTAATAAGTGCACAACTATTTAAGTTGCATTTGGCGGATCAAATCTAGGTAAGCAGGTAAGGGCTTTGGCTTTGAATGTTTGAAGCTTTCATCGAACTATTGTTGGCTTTTTTTGTTCAAGTGTTTTTATTCATCTGAATAACATGTCGTTAGTGCTGATGCACTGGTCTTACAGTTTTAATAGCAATTGTAATTATACACTAAACAAGGTTACAACAATATAGATAGACAATTACAAGACAATAAGCCAATATTAATGATGGGCAAACAAAGAGATAAGAGAACAAAAGTAGCACATTTGGAGGTAGCTATGGTCGTAATGCGTAGCATTACGTTTGATGCGAGGAGAGGAAGAGACCCTCCCCCGCCCCGCGCTGTCGCGCTGCCCTCTCACCTCGCCCGACGCCGCCACGCGCCGCCACCTCCCCCCGGCCCCGTGTCGCGCAGCACTCGCGCCTCACCCGACGGCCGCTGCTCGCCACCTCTCGCCCTCCCCCAGGCCGGCAGCATTCACACCTCACCTGCTGTCGCCCGTCCCCCTTCCCTTATAAGCTCGCCCGCCGGCCTCCCTCAGGCACTCGGCCTCCTGCCGCCTTCCAGCTCTCTTCCCGTTTTCCTTTGGCATTCTTCACCTCGGACCGCTGCGTCCCCTCGGACCGCTCCAGGATGCCCAGACACGGCAAGGGCACGGGCCGCCAGAGCTCCCGGGCGACCGCCCTGGCCATGCCGGGACCCTCCTAGGGTGCGCCGGGAGGCGCGTCACCCTCCTCGGCCCCGGCTTCTCCGTCGGCACCCTCGGACCCCACCTCGGGCACCGAGACAAGTGCGATTCTCAAGGCTCTCCTCGACCTTGAGGCCCTCCAGCACCTCCAGCGCGCCACCACCGCCCGCCTCTAAGCCCGCCTGGACGCCCTCGAATCGGGGAGAGCCCGAGGGCAACCCCCTTGCACCACGCCGACCGCCTACACCACGCCGACCGCCCCAGCACCTCGGGCGCGCGCCGCAGGCGTGCCTCCCCCCCGCCGCCGCCTCAAGCGACTCTGCCGGGGGCGGCCCACCCCCAGCAAGAACACGGCAGCCGTCTCACCGCCGCGCCCGAGGGGGCGCCACCGCCCACCCCGAGGCGGCGGACGGCGTACACCACACCGCCCATCCCAGCACCTCGGGCACACATCCCCGGGGGGGCGCGCCCTCCCCCGCCGCCTCAAGCACCGCGGAAGGGAGCCTGGACCACCGCCGTGGCCACGCCGGCCCCCTACTCGGGCTCGCCGTGACGCGCCTCGCCAAGCTTTGCCCCGGGTCCCCCCCCGGCGCGTCGGGACCAGCCCTCGGGCGCCGAGGCCCCCATCCTACAAATCACGGCCCCTCGGCGTCGGACGGCGCACAGCACACCGCCCATCCCGTCACCTCGGGCACACCTCGCCGGGGGAGCGCAACCCCCGCCGCCACCTCAGGCACCGCCCCGGGGAGCACAGACCCCGGCCGCCTCGGCGGATTTTTGATCCGCCGGCCTCCCCCCGGCCGGCCCAGGGGGCCCTTCCCGGCGCCTCACCCTCACCACTGCTGACAGCCCCGCGACTTCCACCGGCAACCTCCCAGCGACCACCGATCGCAGCGCCGCCCAGTCACAGTCGGGGATCATCACCTCGGACCTCACGCCTCAGACCACAGCCCAGCCCAGCCTCACGAGGAACCCTCTGCCGACATCACAGCCGCCGACCCTCACGACACCGCCGTCCACCGACAACCTCCCAGCGACCACCGATCGCAGCGCCGCCCAGTCACAGCCGGGGATCATCACCTCGGACCTCACACCTCAGACCACAGCCCAGCCCAGCCTCATGAGGAACCCTCAGACCACAGCCCAGCCCAGCCTCACGAGGAATCCTCTTCCGATGGCACAGCCGCCGACCTTCACGACACCGCCTTCCTGAACCCGCCCGACCCGACCCCGACCCCCACCCCACCCAGCCCTGAGGATTTCGCTGTCCCCTTGCTCGACCCTCGTCGGACCTCCTCACCGGACCTCGCCAAGGAGCGAACCCTCCCCAGACAAACACCGCCGCCGACCATCACGACCACCGACAACCCCCCCACCGACCACCGATCGAAGCGACGCCCAGCCAGAGCCGGGGACCATCACCCCGCACCTCACGCCTCAGACCACAGCCCAGCCCAGCCCCGCCGGACCTCCTCACCGGATCCCTCCAAGGAGTGGGCCTCCTCTCTTTTAGGCCGCCCGCTCCCTGTCGACGCAGGCCCCGGACATTCGCCGCCCACAGAGGGAACCTGACCCCTGACGCGGTGCGCCCTCTCTGCCGGTCCACCCTACAAGCCCCCCCTCGCCCCTCGGGCGCGCCCCGAGCCCTCTCCGCCTTTTTTGGTGGAGGGCTCCTCGGCACCCCCTCACTCATCTACTGACATTTGACTCTAACTGAACTTTTATTCATCATCTACCGCTCCTCATGAGCCTCTTTACTTATCTTCCATTTATTGTCACAGTTACATTACTTTTGCTCCTTATGAGCTTATCTACTGCTGCTCTTCATGAGCCTCTCCTTCTTTCCTCTGTATACTCTGTCTGTCTGAGGCGTAAATAAACGCCTCTATTCTCCACCCCCGCCTTGCCTTCTTCCTTTTCGCGCATCGGTCGTAATGCCTAGCATTACGTTTGCTGCGAGGAGAGGAAGAGACCCTCCCCCGCCCTGCGCTGTCGCGCTGCCCTCTCACCTCGCCCGACGCCGCCGCGTGCCGCCACCTCCCCCCGGCCCCGTGTCGCGCAGCACTCGCGCCTCACCCGACGCCTGCTGCTCGCCACCTCTCGCCCTCCCCCGGGCCGGCAGCATTCACACCTCACCTGCTGTCACCCGTCACCCTTCCCTTATAAGCTCACCCGCCGGCCTCCCTCAGGCACTCGCCCTCCTGCCGCCTTCCAGCTCTCTTCCCGTTTTCCTCCAACCACCCACCCATCTTCTTCCTTATACACTCTTCCTTTCCAGCGGTGGAGGGCTCCTCGGCACCCCCTCACTCATCTACTGACATTTGACTCTAACTGAACTTTTATTCATCATCTACCGCTCCTCATGAGCCTCTTTACTTGTCTTCCATTTATTGTCACAGTTACATTACTTTTGCTCCTTATGAGCTTATCTACTGCCGCTCTTCATGAGCCTCTCCTTCATTCCTCTGTATACTCTGTCTGTCTGAGGCGTAAATAAACGCCTCTATTCTCCACCCCCGCCTTGCCTTCTTCCTTTTCGCACATCGTAGAATGGGGGACACAACTGAATATCTGTCTACAGGTGATATATATACTAAATGAAAGGGTTATGGTAGGATGTAGAGTTGCCATTGTGGTTGAACTGATCTTGATGGCAATCTCGAATGGGGCATATTGAGTAAGTAGGTTAATATTGTTTAATTATGTACCTCAGTAGGCTCCAACTAGAATCATTTCCATGCACACTCAGTTAGTAGGTGGGGGTTTTGAACTAGCTGGCTGCTACTAC